>DWMF01002244.1:0-10319 GCA_018244815.1 Parelbella polyzona | reverse complement strand
AACCTTCAGCTCCTTCGCGAGCTGTTCGGTATGATTGTCGTTTGATGTAACACTCTGAAGACGACCGTTCGTCCAGTGGCGAATGCGCCGTAATCAGGACTGGGTGTAGTTTTTCTCGAAAGGTCTGTGTACCAAAAGACAGCGTCCCGCGCGCACTGTTCGGGGTCTGGCGATGATTCACATCAATTGCTCTCATTTGATTAAACGGGGCGTAGGCATAATCCGTCAGATGTGTCTCGCTGAACGCGCCACTAATAAGATAATGACACACTCACAACATTTTGTGCTAAGCCAGGAAGCGACACTGCAGTGACAGTATTCTCCAAGCCACTTGTATATCCATGTCACTTGCCTCTTATCTTTATACAACATACGAGTAACCCTGCAACTGCTCATCTACTTTATTAATTGGCTAATAATTGAGGACTAAGTTAATTATGTATTTATGAAAATTGAAATTATTAAAACACATTTTAATAGTATCATATTAATATAGAACATTAAGTAACCCATCACATGGGTACTTGGGTAGCCATTTGATATTACAAAAAATATATAGCGTATAAAAATAGCATATAAAAAATTCAAGGTATCATAAAAATGCAGCAAGATTTCAAAATTATGATGAAAGAATGATTAATATTAGTATATGAAGAGTGATGAATACAGAAGATACAAGCTATTTCTGTAAAGATATTTGGTACTAGATGCTCTTGGACTACCCCATACACAACCTAGTAAAATAGCTAATAACTTCAAATTGATTGTTTCTTTCATTTACAAAACTTAAATACTTCGATGACAATTGTACATTGAGAGACATTAATTAATATGCTCCTAATGGCTTCTTTTAAAAACTAGAAACTAGCAGCATAGAAATAGTAAATCATGTACAGGTTAACACAAGATAATTTTTAAAAAATGCAAAATACACTTTGTAGTGATAAAAACTACTAACTTTCATTAACTACAGTACTAATTAATGCCTGTTCCAGTTCAAGTGACGGTTAATTATGTAGCTTAATTTTGGGGACAAGATAGCAGTCACAATTAAAACTCATAGTTTATAATGTAATGTTCTGCCTGGAATTCCCGTAGGCATAAGCACAGGAGTGGTAGTACAGTCCGACATTTTACCAGTTATGTTTACATCCCACTATGGTATACACATTGAGCCTATTGCCATACGGGGCCCCAATCCAGAGGCCAAGCCACTACTAGAAATTTCTACTAGTAAATCTAAGTTAGAAAAATCCAATAATACACCTAGCCAATGAGGGAGCCAGACAGTTTACAACATTTATCCATTTTTAATTGATATGCCTGTATACACAAGTATAATAAACTATTAGAAACGGTGACCATTCAAGCTATATGAGATTATAACCCCATAAAAAATGTTTTGCACTGCTTTCCTTAATTCATCAGGTGATGTGATGTGGTGAGGATGTGATGCAAATTTATGAACTTCTGTTCAACTTTGAAGTCTTTTAATCCTATGTGGCGAATCTATTACCTTGAAGTGCTTTGGGAGTTTAATTTATATTTTTACCTATTCTTTGGCATAAGAAAAATATACAGCATAGATGTCACTATACCTATGGGAAACACTGGATGTACATGAAAGGCTTGTTTTGAGAGGCTCGGTTTAACATGGATGTTTCAGAGACCTGTTTCAATACATTACATTACAGTTTATATACATTTAGTTGACCAGTATTATCAGTAACTGTATTATCTTACACGGGTACTACTGGATTTTTCTAATTTCGAATTTCAAGTAGCGACATGGAAACTGGATCTATGCCTGGTGTATGGCAATAGGCTCACCATGTATTCCATGTAACAGGAACATAACTGGTGAAACATGGGAGTGTAATACATTCCGATGCCTATCCTTTCGGGGATTAAAGGTGTGATTTTACATTTATTCACTTAGTTATGTAATCATACACTTATAACATCGTAGAATCAAAAGCTGGCTACTTATACAGCGATAAATATGAACCTGCTGGAAAACAGCAATACACTTATTACAATATATATCTAGTGACGATTGTCATCTTTTTTACATAAGACGTTTCCAGTACAACAAATACATTTTATTAAAATATCTACACTCAGCCATCCGTCTCTGGGTTTAATCTAATTATATGTTTAGAGATCTAAGTGGATTTAGCAGTGGTAGGGTGAAGTGATGTTATTGTTGATGAGTCTATTGTTGTTTTATTTGTAAAAAGTATTTTAAGAACTCAGTATGTTGTTATTTAAAAAAGACAGAATTTTTATACTTCTGACAGACAATTACTGCATCATTTTGAACTCTGTCTTAATGATCATGGTACATCTCAAAGTTATCTCTCCATATTGGTCAATGTGGACTGAGAAGGGTTAATGTTCTCAACTTAACATAATATCATGACATTATAAACTCTTCCATCTGTTAACAATTCTTGCCCATAGATTATGACCGGCATAGTTACAATGTCTTCGGAGAATTAATCATCATGCAAATTGACTAGTGACAATGAATAGAGAGTATATATAGGAAATATATATATTTTGTATGCTCTACTTTAATATTAAAGTACATTTTATTAAAATTAATTTTATGATTGTGTTAGAGTAAAAAAAAACTCCTATTGTCAGACAGTTCAATATAATGTGTTTTAATGATGTTTTATTAAAGCTTTATAATTATGAGCATTTCATTGGATCTATATTTAATTATACAGTAAGTACATCATTGTGAAAAAACATTTGATACTAGTTAATAACATTATGGTCAATGAATCAAAAAAAATATATTTTAGCAGACATAGAACAAAAAATATTGATCAAATTAAGCACATATTTTGTTTATCCCAGCACTCACCTGTTTAGTTTCACCCTCCAGTTCAATAATCTGTAATGTGAGGGAGCTTTCCATAGCAGCAGACTCGTTGAGGAGGGCATTTTCTTGTTCTATTCCACTTTGTGTTGTTACCTTCTGTGTTGTGTCAAGTTTCATTAAAGCCTGCAAAAATCACTTCTTTTGAACAATCTATTTTCATAACTATAATTTTTTTTATTTTTATTTGTTATTAATTGGTCATTATTTGCTAATGTTGATTCTTCTAAGTCAGTGGTCATTATTCAGGAATGGTTGGTTGGTTCCCTCTGATTAGGTAGACAGATGACTGGAAGACTACAGTGACTGCCAGAATCAAAAGCCCCATGACATGGAATAGCTGTGACGATTATAAAATACTTATTTCCAGCAATGGATGAATGGTCATTATGCTTTGAAAATATCACCTATATGATAATTATTTCCACAGTTTGGCTAAGTGTCTGGGTCATGTTAAATCACTCTTACACACAATTTTTTTAAACCATAGCAGATATACATATGTAAGAATTTTTATAACTATCTCTATAAAGCATTACAGTAGCATTTATATTGTTCTCTATTTCAAAATCGTCAATTGTATAACATATATTTTTTAAAGATATTTAACACATTGCTCAAAATAATGTAAAATTTATATGTAACTAATTCATATTATAATGATTAGCTGACGAAGTTGAACTATAATTTTGAAAGTAGTCCAAGAGATGAACGAAGATGTAAGAATATTTTGAAGTTACCGTTTTCGCACGTTAATGTATCCATTAAGGCATGAAAAGTGAAAATATTACACGGTATGTAGGCCAGCTAACCTCTTGTGTGATCTCCAGCTCGTGTTTCGTGTTCTCGTACAGGCTCTCCAGTTCGTCGCATCTTTGCTGCAGAGCACTCTTCTCCTCCAGCAGCACGAGACCCAGCTGTGCCGACTGGATCTTCTCGCTGCTGGCTTGATCGAGCTCTCGGCTGAGCCTCTCGATTTCCACCTTTAACTCCACGATCGATACGTCGCTATGAGCCGTGGCTGCCATCGTGTGACAGTTAGACGGCCTTACTACTAAATCTTCATAAACAAAGTAAATAATTTTAGAAAAACAACGATAAAACGTGTAAATCAATGTTTCTACATTCTCTCAACAAAAGTATAACGTCTTGACAGCTCGTTCGAGACGATGCCAACATCTTTTTTGCCACTTTGGCTCGAATACATGGGTTTTGGGATAATCGGCATTTAAACAACTAAAATTTTCTTAATAATAAAACTTAAACTATAAAATTTTTATATAATCAAAATGTTATAATATTTAAGCAATATTATGATTAACTTTCTAAAATAAATTTTTATAATAACGACTCTAACTCCAAGGAAAACTGGAACGTAAATACTGTATATTGATGACATGTGTAATGTTCAGTGTCAAATTTTTTTGCGCGGAATTTAAAATTAGGAACTTTTGAATTTGAAGTCAAAAAATCCCAAGGCTAGGTCCTTGGTCCAATTTGCATCACATCAAGGAGGTAGAATCAAAGACTACATCTAACAATAAGTTCAAATTATTACCAGAACTTTTACATTTCGATGGTAATACTTAGTGCTCTGAATTGCTGAACCAGGGGTTGTAAATTCGATCCCAATCAATATCAATATATGTGTAATGTTTTCTCACTAAATAATATAGTAAAAATTACATAATTATATCTATTTAAATAAGTATTTGGGGAATGTAAATTATCAGCTGTATGCCTCTTATAGCATAGGCTTTGTCTATTGTGGGATTTATATAGTCTTATATGATTGATCAATGATAGGTACAAGATAAGTTATTATTAACCTTAATACTAGGTTTATAACAGATGGGTGCAATAAAAATAACTTCAAAATTCGAAAAGTTCCTTTATTAACATCAATTCAATTGACTAAAATTACAAAATTTTGATACAAAAATTGTCAATAAGAACAATGTACAGCACATATCGAGTAAACCAATTTTTTCAATTACAATTGTAATTACACAACATTGTAGAAGTAAAACAGTTCTAATTCTCTACTATATTACATTTTGAGTTGAAAAAAATTTAATTACAAATTACTAATTACAAAAGTGGACTTAGTATTTTTGTCATTTCTCTTATAATAGGTTTCTATGATACAATAATAGTTTGCAAACTTTTCTTTTTGTTTCTCTTTATAAACATTTTTTAAGGAGACAAGCTGCAGTTTTATCAATAGGTATATGGTTATTTAGTCAAAAAAATAACACTCCTTTATATATTTTGAGATACATTGTATATAAACCGACTGCTTGGCTTGGGGCTGTCCATAAAATACAAAGGAGAGAACTCATTGCTTATCTTGATGATATGTGCTCTGGAGGGAGTAGATTAGCTGAACAAATATACTAAGACACTTGAAAAACTTAAAACTGTTCATTTATAACAGTATATAAAAACTAAGTTAAACAATATGTACAATATGTTATTGTGCATGTGTGTTTAAAAATTGTTACTGGAAAATAATTTTAATTTTAAATGGTCATATAAAATAAATAATTAAGAGCGACTCAAATTTAAAATAGTATTAATAAAAAAATAATAGATTAGTAATAGCCTTTAGGCAATAAAAATTAGCACAACAGATATAATGAGTTATCAAAGTTATTATAAGATATTCTATGGACAGCCATACACCAATAGTGAACAAAACTTGGCACTGTTCAAATCTATTTCAAAACTGATTAGTAGAAACATTCTTGTACTTCACAGTCTAATATTTGAATTATAAAATTGTCTTTTTTATTTCAAATGCTATTGGTCAGTTAAGGAACTAGTTTCATCTATAGGACTGCCATATTAACACTAAAATAATTATAAATTTATTTTCGCTAAGATTTTTCACTATTGCTGTAACTTTCAGATTTTGAGAGACTGGTGTCCAACAAATAATAATAATTTAAGGGTTGTTTATGACAATAATGAAGATTTTTATTACTCAAGGACTTTAATTATACACAAGAAGAGACCAAAGGCTAAGTCGTCATCATCAAAGTATGTAATATGATGATTGCAATTATCTAATTCAATTGTCAAACAATTGTTCACAATCATTCGAATATATGATTGTTATTATCACACTATGGTATATAATGAGTATTTGCAGTGACAACTTTGAATGTTTTAATTACTTGGGTTATAGACTTTCTTGCAAATGAAAATATAAGACTTTTTTGGTAGAAATATTATATCATTGAAAACCTTTCTTGAATCTCATAATTTATTGTTCTGGGAGCAGTGAATGTACAAGAATGTGGGGGAGGTTATTGCCTTAAACAAAGTTCTTCTGTCTACGCTTTATGTCTAAAATGCTTATTTATATATTAGCACCTGCTTTCATATGATACATGACGGCTCGATTTAGTCTATTACATTGTAACATACTCACAACTTTAATTGACGACGCTATCGCTCACTTTCCGACATATTATGACAACTATCAAAATTATTGCTATCAAATTTACATAGCCTAAATTGGAATGTTTAATTTAAAGGGATATCAGTAGCCAGGGGGCGTATCTTAACATTCTTAACAATATAAGTACCTATGTATACACATAATATATCAACTTGTAAGAATTACACATACATTTCTATCACATTTGAAAACATGCACCAAATAAAAGCGGGGTGGTTGTGTTAGTAGTTTAACTCTATGTTTCTATGTCATCAACTTTTAGGGTACTGATCCAACCGTTCCTTAATGTGTCTGAGAGTAAAAATAGTAATAGGTTTTCAATTGTAATATTATGGCTGGAACAGTACCAATAACAAAGTTAAGGACATACATATTTATTACAATGTTAAGTGCACTCGCACGGAATAACATGATGAATTAATCACGCCGTAACGGTAAGGATAATAATTAGGTTTACATTTTAGAGAGATAACTTAAGTGTATTTTCCAGATGGCCCGACCAGTTAGGTCGTATTGCAAGGCCTTGTTCGTGACCTACTGCGATTGTATTGTCAATTCTTATCTTTCCACTCACTTGTCTAAGCGAAACTGAATGAGATTTTATCACCCTTATCGACGAAACATTAGAATTATTATCCATATAATATCTTACTATATTACTATTACTAAAACGACTTATAGCTAAAATACCAACAAAACATTAATGCACAATATAGACATGATGATTATGGACACACCAGAATTAATATAAATTTAAATTTGTACTTAAATCATACACTGTAAATAAATAAATAATGATTCAAATTAAATAGAACTTTTAATGTATGTATTTTACGAATTGGCACCAAGATGGCGGGAAAAGTGTAAGTCGGAGACTTGCGTTCGGATAGTACCTACGTACGTTTCGGTGGAACAAGACTTGCATCTCTCATGTCGTATCATAATCAAAATAAATCAATTATCGGAACAGTGTTTGTACATTAAATATTGATAACGATCGGTTAATTATTGATGATTTATCAAATAGTCCAAAGATATTAGAGCCAAGTACAAAAATTACGTAACATCACGCCTGTAATCCCCGAAGGGGTAGACAGATGGATGTAGTGCACCCCCAGGTTTCACCAGTTACGTTTAAGTCCCATGAAATAAGGTGGTGAGCCTATTACCATACACCGGGCACAATTCCAAACTCCGAGTCACTACTAGAAATTCTAAAATAGAAAAATCCAATAGTACCCGACCCGGAATTTGAACCCAGGACCTCCCGATCGGCAGTCACGCTTGCAACTGCTCGACCAACGAGTCAAGTACAAAAATTGGGGGGGAATTAGTACGACTGAAAAGCAAACATCAATTTCGATTACTTTTAAACACGACTGAAATTTATAACAAAATATAAGATCACAATAAATCTGAAAATTGTAAGTGATGTTATAATAAAAATATGATATTACACATTGATGAATACGTTTGATTTTGTTATATTGAAATAAGGCCATAATTGCGGTTCTCTGTAAAGACAAAGAAACAACATTTAAAGTTTTTTCTTAAGTTATTTCTTTATCGTAAAATTTTCTACTATTAAACTAAAACATTTTAACTACTATTTTAAGCTACTATTTTTTTCCAGCTATAACAGCTGTCAGGAATATAAAAAAAATAATGAAAAGACGACACAAGTAAAAACGGGTTGTGATGTCTTTTATATGTATTTTGATATGAGACTTCCAATGATTATGAAAAATGTCTAATGGAAGTTGCATTTGGACATGCAATATAGAGCTGCAACTCGAAACAGAGCAGAAACCTCTGGACCAGTGGAGCTGAATCTAGCAATCTGCATGAAAATTGTTACCTAATATATTATTGATTTCAAATGAATTAAAAAATAAACTTGAGATTATAAATTGAGCAAATGAAAAATGTAAAAATCATTTACAATAAAATAACCAAGGTACTAAATAAATAAACAAAATAAAAAAATAAATTACATTGAATTATTGCTGTGTTCTTCATGTTATCAAACATAATTAGTAAAAATGGCGAACATTATGAAAGAAACAATCATAATATGTCATAACGCTGAAGTAAATGTTGCCAGTGAAAGTTATTATTACAAAAACGTAACAGCACACTTGTAATCCTTGAAGAGGTAGGCAGCCTATTGTCATAGTCGGGGACAAATCCAGACTCCAAACTACTACTAACAATTACAAGATAGAAAAACCCTATACAACCCAACCTGGAAATGGACCCAGGATCTCTAAATTAGTGATCGCGTTTGCAACCACTTGACCAACAGCCAACAAGGCATTATTATGTATAAGAAAATAATTTGAAATTGAGACACTGAAACAAATACTAATAATCAATTATCAACATCATAATAAAGGTATCAAATTGTACTAATAATAATAATTTTTTGAAAATATAATTTGATCTAGGTATATTCTATATACAGTCAATAAGAAAAGTTATATTTGCATGTATAATGCTGTTTAGGGTGATGTCACACTAAAGAGCAAATATCTTTGAGCTTACACATCATGGCAACTCTGCACTCACAGTTTTAATGTAAGCACTATGATATTTTACATACTTGAAAGACCGCTTTAGGGTTCAAGAGTGATATCTTCAAGTCTACATGATCTAAAACTGTAGCAGCTCGTTTGTCTTACTTGATGCCGCCGTTTAGACGTTTGGATACAACTAAACAATATGGTCTTATAAAATTATTAGTATGAACATACGAGTGTTGCCATGAACATAACTTTTGCTTTAAACTTTGCACTCTCTATGTACATTTCAATACTTATATTTTAAAAATGAATTAATGAATATTTTAACGCTAAACGTTCGCCCTAACATCGTCCGGGAAGACACAATTTCATTTCATTATATACAATTGCTAATCATTTAGTTAATTTTAGAAATATAATTTTATTATTTTTTATACACTACAAATTTAAGTACCTATTTTTCTAATTATATTTAGTAAGTTGGATAAAAACGTTGAAAATGAATTCTAAACGGCATCAATGTTTAAACAACTCAATCGGATTTTTTTTAGTATTCACGAATATTTTGTTCTCCTACCATTACTGTCACAAGTCACAACCAAAATTAAATTATCGCAACGGAATGTAATAAAATGCTACACCGAATCCTTTTAAATGTTGCCAGTTGATTGGTTAAATAATAATAATAAAACACGCATTACAGGATACATTAGGGTTACTAGTTGAAAGGGAAATGGGAGATAATGAATTAAACATATGCCGTCATCCTTACATTGCATTAAGAATTCGAAAAATAAGTTTTAGAGACTAGATTAGTTATATTCCAACTTATAGAACACAACAAGATTTAGTCAATAAATAACTACGGTAGATGTCAACTGAAACTTTCATACATAATTATTTCAGTTTAGCAAAATGCCTCAGCACCATTTAGTAACGACATTACAGAACATTCAATGTAATACATGGGAGTGATTCTTCATTTGAATGCCATAGAAAAAATACTGTACTAAGTTTTGGTAATTATTTTTGAGGCACAACAGGATGCACAACATTACTATTTTATACCTAAATGTTTGAGTCAATATCTGATCGATTAGTTAGAGCGGTACCGGAAACAGGAAGTTAAAAAACAGAGCAAACAGCTACCTCGAGACGAATCCGATGCGACTACGATAGTGGAAACAGATTACCCTGATTAAGTATATAGAGGAAACGACACATCAGTAACGACGAGGAGGAACACACTTAACTGGAGAACGACGAACCGTTCTCTCGGGTGCAGGAAAGTCGCTGCACGTCCGTCTCGGCTTGTAGGCTTAAATAGGTGCATAGGTGCGGGTGGGGCGGCGCGCTAGGCCAGCGCGCAGTGCCCGGGCGCGGCGGCGCGCGGAGGGGGCGCGGCGGGGCCGGCGGCCGGCGGCGCCGCGCCCGCCGCGCC
>DWMF01002243.1:0-10322 GCA_018244815.1 Parelbella polyzona | reverse complement strand
CAAATAATACTTATGGTCATACCTATTTTACTTTCCAAGTTTAATTTTATTCAAATTAGAAATTTCATAACACAACTCATCGCGGTCGACTGAAAACTGTGTATTAAAATGTTTCACGTATAGTATCGTAGTAGTAAAATCGCCGTATGAAATTTTCCTACCCGTCCATATATCACTTCGCACTCCATAAACTCGTCACTTTAACCGCATGCCGTGACAAGCCAGAAAGTCCATACACGTCATCCGTACAATGGCAGCGGGCGAAATGCGCCGCCAAATACCGGTACATCTCTATAAAGGTAAAAGCTTTTGACAAAAAAACTTGTAGAAATAAAAATGGACGTATTCACGGCACTAAAAGCGGCACGAGCACGGGGTCGTGCGATGATCACTTGCGGCGTGACGTTGGGAGAGCAAAATCCATGTGAAGTTATAGTTAAGTATAAACTACTAAACACTAAACTATAACTAAATAGAGCTCACCCGAGGCACATCCACTTAAGCGCTATGCGGCCTTAATTGTATTAATACTGGAAATAAGCTTGATAAACTGTGCAGACACACGATGGGAAACAAAAGTAATTTTTACAATAGCCTGCTTAAATGTGAGTGGTCGCCGTAGCCTGTAAACATTTCCAACACTGACCGAACAGGTTTTAAGATGAACTTTGTTTTCCCTAGTTACGTTTACGTCCCATGGAATAGGTGGTGAGCCTATTGCCATACAACGGGCAAAGATCAAGACTCCGAGTCACTACTAAAAACTCTAAATTAGAAAATTCAGTAGTACCCGACCCGGGATTTGAACCCAGTACGTCCCGATCGGCAGCCGAGCTTGCAACCACTCGACCAACGAGGCAGTCGAGAATTATTCATGTTATAATATTATTAACATTGTAAACGCAACACGAACAAATGAACAAACTTAACAAATACACCGTGACGTAATCGATAAAGTTTAACATTAACTTCAGTGCACTGTTATTCATACCATCAAACGCTCCCTGTTTCGAGTTTTCGCGACGACGGAACAAAAAATACCGTTGCTACGCAAATCGACAAGCTGATTTAATTCATGGAATAACTCCGGCCGACGTCAATACGTAGAAAAACCCAAATTTTATTCATTATATGTAAACGGACTTCATGTGTGACGATATTTCGCAACTCACATTGTGCCGCCATTCGGTCGCACATGATTAAACAACGGTTCATTTTAGAATACTAATATGGACAGAATATTTATAAAAATGTAACATCACGCATGTAACTTTTCGAAGGAATAAGCGGTGGCACATAGTACCCTTCAACGTTTCACCAATGATATTTACGTCCCACTGTGGAATAAGGGATAACCCTATTGCCAAACGCTGGGCACAGATCCAGACTCCAAGCTACCACTGATAATTTCTAATTAGAGATATTAAAGACGAATTTTTTAAACTGGTTTACATATAAGTTTATATTCCTAAAATAGTCCCAAGACGGGCTTATAGGGACTTTAGGTAAGTTAGTATGCACCTAATATACATTAGCTTCAATGGCAAGCTGTTCTTGATTTTATTAAAAACTAATATAAGTAACGTTTCTTAAAGTTAAGGATCTCATAGAGATTACTTTATTACTGTTAACGAAATTATCATTATTATTGCCATGTCGCGATGCCAAGTCCTGTAGCACAAAAAGTTAATTGGTCAATATTCGGCGCCCATTATTTTGTAAAATAGTTTCACGAATATTTTCAAAAACGACTGAAATTATATTATCAGCTAATTAAATTTTAAATATAGAACACCTACTTAAGTATCTCGAGATAAACAAGTTGCATATTTGATCGCTTCAATACGGAGATATCGTACTTAATTTCTTTCCAAACACCGTCCCATATAAATTCCGAAAACGAGATCTGAGAAAAACGTGTTTGGCATACCCATCAATCTCCGGCATAAAGACATTTTAAATGGTTTCTATTACAATGCAGTAAGGTTTACAATCGTTCAAATAATTGCGCTAGAACTTTTTGTACAAAATACAGTTGCAAGGTGAAACTAATCACTCTAATTGAATTTTCTGCAGCGTTTCCGTCCGTGCTCGAATTCAGCTAATACTGTTATACATTTTAGTTGCTAACTATCGCTTTTACACATATATATGTACATATGTACATATAACGTTAAACTGGAACAACAAAGTGGAAAGCATTTACGCTTGAGAAGCTCATTTAATTCTAAAATTATAATTTTGTACTGACATAAACTATAACGATCAATTACTACAAGCACTTCAGTGTTGAATACGATATTAAAGCGGTTTCAGCGCTGGGTCTTGCTAATGGCTCCTAGACTTATTACCGCGACACATGTTTCACGCTATATCACCAAGTTTATCATTGCGTTGTTAGATGCTTTTGAAATATTTTCTAATGTGGATTTCGGTAACCTGTTTGTCCACTAATTTAAGTACTGAGATATTACCAACTATGTAGTGTGCTTTTAGTAATGCATTCCTGTTTCTAAGGACAACATAGGTTTCCTGGTAGGAAAACCATTAAGCTGGCTTATAACAGCAAAATGCGGAATGACAACATAATATAAATATGCAACTGCTTCTTTTAGCAAGAAGTAAAAGGTAAAGGTAAGTAAAAATTACTATAATTTACCTTAGACATATGTAAATATTATGTATTCATATCTTTGTTTATAAATGAGATGGTACGTCTGGCGCACCCCGGGCAACGATCAGCGAATCCCAACGCTGATCGGCAAATCCTTTCACCACGATGACAAACCTGTGTTTGTCATCGACACGCTAAGAAGAAGATAACGTAAGTAGTTATAGCAATAACCTAGACCGGTGTGGTAATAAAGTCTGGCTAGCCTTATTTACTTTTTCGACAGTCGTCCCAGGCATGTTAGATCATTATTTATCAACGTGTTGTTCGCGTTGGTTATTAAAAGAAGCCATCTACACAGCAAATAAAACCTGTGTTCATAAAAAAATCATTTATTAAGAAAATAATGTTATAATACACATAAACAGATTGCTATGTTAACAATATGGAAAAATATGTTTATAGCTCATTTTGTTTAAAACGAAAATTCATTAGCCTTTAGATTTTCTATGCACAATCCGATACAAAGTTATAAAATGTCGATATCTATACGAGTTATCATAGTCCACATTTTTTAATTAACTCGCGCAAGTTAGCAAGTCTGTAGATTTCACCGGTGTTAGTAGCTCCCGGTTAGACCGTCGATTAATTTGTCTGGCCTCATTAATTGTAGCACATGTGTAGTGGCTGTGGTTTCAACCACCACCCAATGTAGGCGAATGTCTGTCTGGGTCATGTAGAGGTTAATTATGTTTCGCCTTGAAGCTACATCAGTATATGATTGATTGAAATATAAATCAAAATATCAATGTTTAACTTAGCAACATTTCTACTAGCGTGTGATAAAATACTACGCTTAAAGAAAACATTTTATGTTAACCTAGCAAGGACTGACTATAACGTTTTTCGAAGCGTATAGAATTTGCAACGCCACGCTTTTTCAACGTAGAAGATCGAGCTTTCAACAATCTAGTATTAAGAAAAGACCCAAATTCCGAAGAGGAATAACAGAAGGATGATTATCATAACGATGGTGTTCTCACGATTATCTGTGATTATGGAAGCACAGGAAATAAGCAGAACGCCGAGCCGTTAGTGAATAATTACTACGGAATAAAGAACACGAGAGGTATCGCCAACCAGTTCTGAAGGTTTCCTTTAATGCTGTGTTTGAAAATATTCATATTATAGTACTCTGGAAACATTCCAAAACGAGCTAGATTGAACAACTATCACGTACGTGGTAAAGAGCTGTGCTTGTGCAATATCTTCTCGGATTGCCAAGAGTTCGATTGGTGTAAGTTAGAAACGAAATCGGACAGCTCTATAATAGAGTCGCAGTTGTATCCTAGATGGAACGTATAGACAGTAGCATATAAAATTGAACAACTTGTCGAACAAATACATTCACAAGTTAAGTTTATTCAAAATATTTCATATTGCGTCCGAATATATGTAGGTACCTACCTTTGTCTGTACAGCGCGATGATGATGTTGCTCTTATACTATGATTGTTTTTCATCGACATCGTCGTCATCGCCATCAGCCTATCTCAGTCCACTGCTGGACATAGGATATGGGAAGTAACATAGTTTTTCATGTTCTTTCATTTCATACAATGGAATTCGCATAAGTTTAATTTTTATTTATACCTCTGGTGTTGCTGTTGAAAGGTCATAAATCATTAAAGACAAAATATATTTTTTAGAATCCACAATGATTTTTACAACTAACACTTAATTTGAAACGACACTACCACAAAATTATATTCAATTTATAATAAGAAGTAGCTTATTTAAAAATTTAAAATGTAATTAGCTCCTAAGCTAGCTAGCTAACCTGCTTTAACGCGAAAAAATATGCTATTAAAATTGTAGATAATACGGTAATTACCGATAATTTAAATGTGACATTAAGTAAGTGTCGGAAATACACTACGTTGTAGAAATGCATAGAAAATATCTCGATTTTTCTAACGCCTAACGCTATGTATTTGGTGGACAGGCGGGCGGGTGAAGGGAGCTAGTGACACGCTTAAAGAGTGTCAAATACAACCCTCGTAGGACTAAATTCTTTAGCAGCCAACTGCAACTTCTTAAAGCGCATATATACATACATGTAGGTGTCTTAGACACATTACTTTATCAATGTAGTATTTTTTTACTATTGGTTGCATATTTAGGTAGGTACTGGACGCGTCACAATACAATGGAGCGTTAATGTCATCAAATTGAATTATTTTCGCAAAACCTATTATCACATCCTCGACACAAACAGCACGGTATATTGTTGTGTAGAGGCGAATATCATGGAATATTTTTAGACAAGGATAAAATTAAAAATGGGCGAAGTTAGTAGTATAATAAATAATTATATTGACCCAAAAAACAATTAATCTGTAACTTTAAAATTTTCTCAGACATTTACATGGATTATAGGATAATTGCTAGTTTAAGAAATATTCGATTAAATGTCTCATTGTACTGACAATTTAGAGGAAAACAATCCATTTCTTAATTTAGACCAGAAAAATATATATACGAGTAAATGCCATATGTCTCAATCATGAGATTAGAAAATACTAATCCACGCTTAATAAGAGAGTGTTCAATGCCTAAGCGAAATCCGCTTTGCAGGCGCTCGTCCACCAAATACGCAACCTTATAACGATCGTTTAAATAAATCTAACATATAAAACTTGATATGCCATCAAATGTCTGAATGCAAATGACACCGTCGCGGGCGATATTTTTGTGTACGTTCACGTACAAGTCTTTCATATCACTCGCAAAATCTGGGAATCATTTTGGATATGACTAATACGAATAGATAAAAACGAACAGCTTTCAATATGTACGTGATGGTACCAATATTCCTGTTCTGTACCGCTGTAGGCTGGATCGTGTTAATAGTGAGTTAGGAAGACGCTGTTTGGGTTGTTCTAGAATATCATGCAATAAAATATCGAATTGAAACACTATGATGATTATTGTAATATAGCATAGTTAAGCTCAGTGAGTTTGATTAGTGTTGTATTTGTTGTTGTTACATTATATTGAATAATTCCAAGTATATTGTTTTGTTCATTTGACATTGAATTTCATTTACAAAATTTGAAGTAATCATAATTAAAGTATCATTATAATTATATACGACTAACTAAGATATAGTGTATTATAAACAGTATTAAAAATAAATATGATTTCTAGATACGAATAAGTAGATGGAGGGGAAATGCTCATAATATTATTATCCTTTGTGTGTATAAAGGTCAATTATATTATGATAATTTCATCTCTAATGCAAGCTGTAGGTATAGCTTTCATAACAGATTGTCCTATATAAATGGACGTAAAAAAATAACAAAGTATATTTTGAGAGAATTAAAAATTTACTTTTATTTTGAACTGCCTATATAAATGAATTTATTTAAAAACGAAAAAAAAACAAAATGTTGAATATTTTAAATTATATGTGACTAGCAGTCGCTTTGTTACTGTTTTGTTTTTAAGGTATGTCCTCAATTTGTTGTGTTGTATAATTAGCTTCGATTTTGTATAATATCAGGGATTCAACGGTATAAATTAAGATGGCAGTACTAACAGGACTACGCGGTACCGTTCTGATGAAATATCTTCGTGTCAGAAGGATTATAAGCATAATAATAACTTAGAACAACTTCAAACATGACCACCTAGTTTCAAATTAGGTAAAGCGTTTGTTAAGCATTCTCTGTTACCTACACAATCAAAAGAAATTACTTATACATCTTATACGTTTTATAAGTTTCCTATACACATTTATGTTGTAAACTCTGCAGAACACATACATAACTAAGATATCAAAACCTATTACGGCTTTAGAAACACAAAAGTACAGAACACAATTATAAACGAAAAAAAAACAAATAACACCGGTTAAATTATTGCAATACAAAAACTATTAGCTGCTCAATTTAAATAAAAAAAAATTTGATGACGTAATGTTTGACACATCACAATTTTAAAAAACGAACGTCACTGTAATAAGATACCTAGTCTGCAACGCGATACAATTCGGAAGCCGCCATTATTCCCGCCAACCGACGCTAGTCACGTGGAGGCAGCATCGACAACCAAATACCAAAGCAATTAGTATCTTGCACTTGCAACCTCGTAACGTCACAACAATCTTATATTGTACGGTGTTAAAATTTACGTAATTGTTTCACGCCTTTCATTCATATCGTTGCTTTCTAGTAAGAACATAAATGCACCTAGAACGAACAATGTTTAGGTTTTTTTATAATTTCGAACGTCTCACATACTAAACATTTGCAAAAATTTTTTCTTTTATATTATGATCCATACAATTAAGAGTTATAAAAGGTCCATATTGCATTCTAAATGAATAATTGATGTATTAAGCAATTATACATTGTACACTTGGTATACGATTCATTGAAATAATAAAAGTTCGTTTAAATAATGAACCTGTATTTTTCATTCATACCAAATAACACGTAAAAGCGGTTCGTACAATACTATACAATTATGTATTTAAAACTCCTGACACGATAAGGCTTTGTGGCACAAAACGTCAGCTGTCATGATACCCTGTCACACATCACAAAACTTAACCAGTACGACGCGGTCGTATTAAGAATCTTACCGAAACGCTCTACAAGCGAAACTCAACTTTATTACCGAATCATAAAGACATTTATCCTAACTTTCAGTGTTCGAATTATAACAGTCGGCGACAACCTCACAATTTGCCCTAAGAAATTATAACCGTCGACGTACACGAATCCAATGCGTGTTTGAAAATTAATCTCGTATTTTACGTTTACTAAAAACAACCAGCATTTACGAGTTTCTATGATCATTTCAATAGACATAATCAACCATTTTCTATATCCCTTATATAAAGAAAACGATATTTATGTAATTGCACAATACGTAGTAACAACTATGTAGAAAAATACTTCATCTAAAATTGTTTTCATTTGTGATTCAGAATAAAATGTTATTACATTTGTATAACATATTTGATTGCTTTGTTTTCGTCATTTTACGAAAAAGGAAAATACGGATGTGGTGTCTCATTCTCATAAATATATTAAAGCATAGTCTATTTCTGTCTAAATCGAAATAATACAGAACACCTGAACCAGTTCTCATTCACAAAAGGTAACACAGTAGGTACCAATTTGACCAATTTTGTTTTATCAAACATTGAAAGTACGTAAATTTTAATACATTGTTTTACACACGCCAAAATTATGGAAAACTCGTAAGACCCTTCACAAGGTTTTATTTCACAGTTTCAGCAGGTCAAAATCAACATCGACAATTCGAAATCACGCATATTTCGTATACGTTAGATTTTGCACCAGTAACCTCGGGAGTAAGAGGTTGAATTTTCAACAACTGGGGTATCACTGCATTAACAAATGTAATACAGCTATGTATTTAGTTCCCTGAGCAACATGCATACAGAGAGGCCATAAATGAGCGGCGTCTATCAATCTCAGCCGGTGCCACAACTCAATTGCCAACAAGATATTGCTCTGGCGACTCAGAATTAGATAACCATTGGACCAGTGTATTAATTTATCGCAAGGGATGTATCTACTCATTCATATATATTATTCAATCTAAACATGTCTCATCCGTTGCAAAATTAGACATTTAAGATTTTTTTTAGTACCCAAAAACTAATAATGTAAATGCTTGGGGCAAAAGAAACAAATGGTGATAAATACAATTAGTACAAATAAATCTCATATTCTCTCTTTGAAAAATATCTAAATGAAATAATCTGTATTGAATTAAAATTTGAACTATCAGGAATAAATAAATATTCGTCTTCTCTTTATATTGTCGATCATCCTGGTTGACTATTACCTACTAAATATATTTGTTAATCAACTGGTTTGTTAGTCCAGTGGTTAGTATCTCTGAATGCTGAATTGCAACATATATTATAAATTACGGCGTAGACAAAGAATACCGACTACCAAATGCAGTATTTCCCTATCCTTATAGACCTTAATATGTTCTTCTACATTTGTTACAGCCTTCATACATGCACACCGGTTTCGGAAACTTCTGACTCCCTCATCAGTCAGTATCTGAGTTCATGTAACCATCACCATGCATATTGAACAAATTTTACTTTTATATATTCGTCAAAAAATTGCACGTTATCAATAAACCGGTATTATTATCTATCACTCGTAAAAAAGCTACTCACCGTAAAAATCCAGAGCTTCATATATAGGTACATGTACCTCGAAATGCATATAAAACAATGCGCAACGTCATATTCATTTTATTGTTATAGACAGAAATCGGCTTACCTCCAATGTTTTGTTTACAGAAAACATTGGCTCATACCAAACGTGGAACATCTCTCCGAGAGTACGGTAACACTGATGGGTACAAAAACCAGTTTTAACATGAACTGCCCTTGATTGCCTAGTTTTGTTTTAACTGAATACAAAACAACAAAATATTTTGATATGAATTTTGTAATATTTTTATATGAGTTTTGTTTTAATGTTGAGTGGGCATATTGTGATCAATAACATGTATGTATATATTGAAGGTTCAAAAGTTTCCACAACTTCATGCGGATTGCCTTCCACTATTGAACACGGGCCTCCTCTTAAAACGAAAAGAGTTGAGGTATGTCACGTACGTTAAATGAGGATTTGCAGGTTCGATAAATATTAAAACATAACGAATGCGTATTTCTCCACGACGTTTTTCTTTCCGTCGTAGTTTATGATATTTAACAACGATAATATATTGAACAATTTACTCTCAGCTAGGTATATCATTAAATTAGGTAGAGCCTGCAAGTAACCAGATAACTGACAATCTTACATAAAAAATATATAAATATGTATGTACTTATATAGGCTTTACAACCAAACACAAAAGTAGCACTTGTATTAAACACCATATTTTGAAATGTGCTCATGATCTCATGAAATGAGCTCATAATCTCCAGCTAAGCAGTCAGGGTAAATAAATACTCAGTGTAACAAATGTACGTAGTTCTAGTGATATGTCTTAATAACGCGCATGCATATAGTATATTATGTTCTGCCTTAATGCATAAATGGATTAATTTCTTTACCATTCCTATTTTTTAATATGTAACTGCAGACATTCACGAATGCGCCAAAATAAATATAAAAGTAATTCGTCAAGCTTTTAAAAGTTTATCTCTAGCTCCCTCTATACACTGCAGCAATCCATCCATTTAATCCGAATCTAATTCTTTAAAAGGAATACGTTTCGAATGGAAGTCCGCGGCAAATTCAATACAATGCAGTACATTTTTCACTGTCCCTTTTAAAGAGAATTGTGCATCCGTAAATCACTTGTACTGTACCAACACGGTACAAAGAGTCCTAGAATGTACGGAACTCCGCGTCCAAACAAGAGGGGAGCGAAGAATGTATTAATGCTTTGAGAAAGTGCACGAGAATACGCTCAGAGGCGTTTTATATTTAAGCTATTCTGTACAATGTAAGGTGTATTAACGTTTTAAGAATTTTAAGATAGTACAAAAGTAAAACATCGTTTTAATAGGACATTAATTTGGTCAATAAATCGTGCTCTGCGGTCACCAATCCGCTTGCCCAGTGTGAGAATTATGGGCAAAAACCCTTCAAGGAAGACCTACGGTCAGCAGTGGACTTAACAGGCAGATGGGT
>DWMF01002242.1:0-10324 GCA_018244815.1 Parelbella polyzona | reverse complement strand
TGTGAGCGTGTGAGCGCACGTGCCTTCGCACGTAGAACAACTGTAATAACTCAAATATAACCGCAATTCCATGCAAAGGACGTCATTGACCCGGGAAGAGTTGCAGCACACTATATATTTATACAATTTTATTAATTAAGAGACAACTGAGTTTAATTTATATTGTGTGTAGGTACACGTCTTCTGGAAATTGGAAAACAGATAAACGTAAATACATACTTTATGACTATAACGTTAGTTAAATATAGGTGTATTAACAAACATAGTAACATTACGTTGATAATTGAATAACTTGCATGTTTGTCTTTGTAACTACATGTTCTAAGTTTCAAGTATGTAAGATATTCCGTAATGAAAGCTGCCTCGTTGGTCGAGTGGTTGCAAGCGCGACAGCCGATCGTGAGGGTCCTGGGTTCAAATCCCGCATAGGGTACTACTGGATTTTTCTAATTCAAAATTTCTAGTACTGACTCGGAGTCAGGATGTGTCCCCGGTGCATTGCAATAGGCTCACGACCAACTCCATGGGATGTAAACGTAACTGGTGAAACGTGGGAGTGTGCTACACTCCTCTGCCCACCCCGTCGGGGATACCAGGCGTGATGTTACCTATTATTTATTTTATAGCATCGTATAGTGGAAGGTTTGCGAAAACAATCTAACCTCATATAGTTCCTAACGTAGGGAAACAATTGATTTAATTATTTGGCATGGGAAATTCGTGTATTTTTACCCACTCCCTATATTTTACTGGAATTGGCCATAAGCTGAAGACACTATTGTAACTTGTATACGTTTATGACACAGTTGTTTTCGAATAATATACATAATTATGTAGTAACCTACCCTTCAATCAATTATTTTTATATCTAATAAATACTAAGAAAAGTTAGCGTTACAGATGTTATATACATAGTTACTGTATAAATATAAATGAAATTCAGTCGAAACAGAACACCAACGCTGAGATTTTTCTGAGAAAGGAGAAATTGTCAGTAAACTTTTGGAGTCATTGTCGCCGCGGCCTAATCTAATTTACCTACTATGTACGTTCGCGCGAACA
Organism: Parelbella polyzona; assembly: GCA_018244815.1. Classification (NCBI taxonomy): domain Eukaryota; kingdom Metazoa; phylum Arthropoda; class Insecta; order Lepidoptera; family Hesperiidae; genus Parelbella; species Parelbella polyzona. The sequence goes on along the minus strand of DWMF01002242.1, from coordinate 9,262 downwards.
AACCCTAGCATTCGTATTTAAATGAACGTTTGTCATGTAATACCTGCCTAGAATATTTTTAGTAACGTTCATCCGTCTTTATATTAATACATGTTTCTTTTATTTATAAATCATCGTGATATTCAAAATATTTCTTTTAGGCAATATTATTATTTCCTCCCTACCAAATATTTCATTTCTACACCTGTACGTATCGGTGTCAAATCATTAGCCTAAATTATTCTTTGATGTCATATAGCAGGCTCTGGGCTTCACACTGTCTGAAAGAAGAGAATTCGTCTTAATACTCACTACACCTAATTAATATGTAGTTTTCTACTTGCTGCCGGACATGAGTAATTTGCTTCAGACTTTTTAATGTAATATATTTTTTTTATTATTAATAGCACTCAACGTATAGAAATTATTAAAGAATTATTATGTTGCTTATATTATGCACTTGAATGAATGTTCCTCGTAGTTTCTATACCTGCAGTTATGTTAGTGTTATTATTAAATAATTATTAGTTATGAATGAAGTTACAGTTATCAATTTAATAATTAACGGTTACATTTCTATAGTCCTGTTCGGGGTAAGTCACAAACGCATTGAGGGTAGCGGCCAGAGGGTACCAACCAATAATAGCACAGTAACGTCGCTGATTTGCAAATAATAATTTTAATAAATTAATTTTATACTCACAAACATGTTCTTTAATAAAAAACTCAAAAAATTTGACAACTGTAATTTGTTTAACTGATCAAAATTTAAACATAAAAAATAATTCGTTTTAATTATTTGAAAAATTTGAGAGAATAACCGTTTACTCAATATATGATTTACGATTGGAGGTAGAAATAAATATGTTTAATTAGCATAAAGATGCTCGTACGCAGAGGCGTGTCGACCACAGGTCTCTTGGCTGAATTAATTATAGAAACTTGAATCATGCCACACGACCCCAACGTGCCTTACAACCCAATTTGTCTAAATGTATACAAGTATGTCGTCTATAGCCCCGCTCTATAACAGATAAGGTACAACAGTAGGTACCGGGTAAGTTTCAGCACTGATATTAGCAGCGATATTGCCTTAATTATGGCAACGTGGCCGGAAACCAATCAGAAGTTCGCTCATCTAAAAGTTGTGGGATTTAACGTTTTTCCAATGTGCTATTCCAACATTATAAAGAAACTGAGGACTCTTCGTTTAGATTTCAGTTTTGATAACCTGTAAGAGAAATCGATAATAATAGCCGAATCGCATGTTTCATATATATACCTACTTAGGTGTTTTGCGGCCATTCTGTGCATCAATCTGTCTAATCCAGATAACCGATCGATTAATATTTCCCAAAATGTTAGCTCTCGCAAAGATTTAGGTATGTTCGCACGGCGTACGAGCAAATGGAAAGGGCCTGGGATAAAAACGAGCTGACAAGTTATGAGTTCCCGCTGAGGCCCACTCGTAAAAATGATAACACGCGTAAATTCGACCGTAAAATGTTCCTATGATAATATGCATCCGATCTGCCGGCGTGATTCGAGCACGCGTTGAATTATTCCGGATGTTTTTTATTTATTACCGTTCCTGGCCAAAAATAGGCCTCGCTTTACCTTGTCGGCGACGCGTAATCTCTTAACGAAATGCGTTACATTTAATAATTTAATTATCGATATACCGGTTGAATATTAAAAATGTTGTCGTGGCCATATTTCAGTTGCTATATTTCAGTTCGATAATTTATTATCGACTAGAGTGACAGCAGACTGCAAGCAGTATGAAGCTAAAACTAGCACATTTTAAATGTATCACAATAGCATATTAGACTAATTATCCTAACATCACTACCTACAATAGTACGTGAAAGAGCGAACAGAAACAAGTTTAATAAGCTTGTTTGAAGTTCGCTCCGTGCAAAATAAATGAAGCTATTGTAATATTCTCTATACGTATCGACTGTGGCTGGCAGAGTCTCAGTCACAATCTTCAAGGGGATACCTACCTTGTTATAACAAGTAACAATAGAAGTATAACAAGCGGGCGTATTCATGGCAGAGTGCATATCCGTCCCGTGGGCTCCAAGTTAATTTCAAGTTTACCGAGCACCGCCAACGTGGCTTAGTTATTAAAATGCCAACATCTTAGAGCTTAACAGGTTTTGGGAACTACTCTGTTGTGTAAAAGTTAGTGGAACGACTGCGCCGGCAGCGTCTCGAACTTGCTGTATTATCATCAACTAAGACTAAGGTACTTAGGTACTTAGGTACATGTATCTAAAGGTTATGCTTATAATTATGTTTGCTAATGTTTTGCTAAGCAGTGGTAGCCTCGTGGTTAAGAACTCATCCTCTTATTCCGAGGGTGCTGGGTTCAAATCCATGGCGCGCACCTCTTTACAAAAGTGCGTTTTAAGTTTAAATATCACTTGCTAACGGTGAAGGAAAACATCATGAGGAAACCTGCACACCTTAATATTTATAAAAAAAAAAAATTTGAGGTGTGTGAAGTCTGCCAACCCGCACTTAGCCAGCGTGACAGACTATGGCCTTAACCCTCTCAATATGAGAGGAGACCCATATTCCAACAATGGAATGACTAATGGGTCGATTATTATTTAGTATTATTTATTTAATCCAGTAAGATAAACTACAGAGTTTAGTTAGGTTAGGTATCTAAAACGTCTATATAACAGTACAGTTAAACCAAATCAAACTAAAACGTACACTTAATTAACAAAACATTTATCTGTACGATTATTATCTAGTTCTAAATCATCATCATAATCCTATCTCAGTCCACTGCTGAACATAGGGCTCCCCGAACGAGCGCCATCGCGCCCTGTCCCCCTGTCATTTTAAATATTATACATAAATAAATGTACATCCTTATCTTAAAATAAACTCGTAATTTACACGCATCTCATTACCTTTGAAATGCCTGCTCTGCACGTGTTCATCCAGTAATGTGGTCACGAACTTAACCCCGCTCCGTGGCGCGACGCGTCTAAGACAGCGTGCGAGCCACGAATAATGTTTTATGCTTATTATTCTGCCATCGCTCATCCATTCCGTGTCAGAAGCAGCCGCCTTTTTTCGTATTATTGATGACAATTTATTCGCAGCGGCCATCTTGTGAAGCTTATTACGTATTCCGCCGGCTAACACCGCAATTAATTACGACTTCATCTTGCGCTAAGTAGCCTCATTGTCCTTGAGATATTGAAAATGTTACGGTTTTTACATTACATGTTGTGATGTAAAGTGAATGAAATATTAGTATGCTTTTTAGAATTCAATTCAGTTTTGAGTTTTGTTTTTGGAAGTGTTTATGGAAGATGTGGTAATGACATAATTAAGCGTTTTTATTTATTTAATCGCGATGTCTCAATGATTTACACTTAAGCTGTCCCAACTATATAATTCTGAGGTTGAAACGATAGCTTGCATCTGTCATTATATGGTTATGTTTGTTTTAAGATAAAAATATACCCCTTGCTTCAATGTTCAAGGAAAACATCATCAGGATTTTTTCTCACCAGTGGACCAACGAGGCAGTAAAATAAATAATTAATATAAAAATTACAAGTAACGTGAATGTAATTGAGCGTCATCTATTGTCTTATTTGTGAACTAAAATCCTTGTTGCCCAATAACATTAAGATCATTATTCGGAACTAGATTCAGTCGCACTAGACTTTGATTAAGTGAAGCCAAGTGTATATTGCGCAGATATGTATATACGAGTACATAAATACTTTTCCCCGGGAACCAGCCGAGCATATCCCAGGTGAATAAGTTTCTTAATGAAATCGAGTCCTATACAACTTTGAGCGAACACTATCAGTCGCGAACGGCCTACTGGTTATTATCTCGAAAACGATGATTTATAGGGTTTTGTATCGGGTCGCTAAATTATAGCTTCTGATATTTATTTATGGTATGTCTATGATATATCTGTATATTTTACCAGCTGATACCCGCGATTTCATTGCGTTGTTTGTTATATTCACAATATATTTTATGTAAAGAGAAGAAAACACAAGGAAATCGAAGAAAAATATACTTTGCTAATCAGTAAAAAGTGTAGTGTATGAAATTTAAAAAATGTAATGATTACAAGCCGTTCTTGAATCCACTTAAACGCACACAAAATTCATCAAAATCGGTCCAACCGTTTAGGACGAGTTCAGTGAGGCACACGCGAACAATAGAATCATAAGCGTTAAAAAAAAGTAACATCACGCCGGTAATCCTCGAAGAGGTAGACAAAGGAATGTAGTACACTCCCACGTTCCATGAAATAGTTATTGAACCTATTGCCTTACACCGGGCAGAGATCCAGACTCCGGGTCACAACTAGAAATTTTAATTTAGAGAAATCCAATAACACCCGATCCGGGATTTGAACCCAGGACCTCACGATCGGCAGTCGCGCTTGCAACCGCTCGACCAACGAGGGATTCCATAAGAATTATATGTATAATAATATTTACTGCACAGTACAAATTTAAACATGTACTTATGTTATTGGTTATTCTTTACTGTAATCGACAATCTCAAAGTGAGACAGCAACATCACACGGACACAACAGAAAAATTTCGACCAACGCTTCGGCTACCGACCAAAAACTTTCCTACAGAAGAAATGCGAAGACATCATATAAGTACTTTTTCTTACATAAAGCAATATTTTTTTCCAATTCAATATTGAAGATTCACGTAAGCGTTTTTATCTTGTCTTGATACAGATGTAAGAGGTCACGTTTCCTCTAAAGAGTTTGAGCCAGATATTGTCTGATACAGGATGTGAAAATTTTCGAAATCGATATGAGCTTCGAACGTAGAATAATTTCCATAGGTCTGTAAGGTTAGAAATATTTAACACTCGGTGCGATAGACCTACCTCGTAAATCCACTATCTAGTACAAACCAAATTATCATCATCAACATCATGAGTCTATTTCGATCCACTGCTGGACATGGGCTTCTCCAATAGCACGCCACTGAGCTCGATCTTCAGCTCGTCGCATCCATCTGCTGTCAGCCACTTACAAATATAAGACAACCAAATTATGAACTCACATTATTCTCATCCATATTTTAAACTTCGAAACTGTAAGGAAATGGCAAAATCATTCATAATATCTAAATACACTTATACCTAAGTATAGTGAAATAATAATAATTGTAAATGTAATAATGTATAATAACAAAGCATATCTCCGAAGCGATTAACTCTGCCCATTATTATCGTGGTTTTACCGTGCCAATACTTTGCCAACTCATCTCCGCGATCTCATTCCGCCGATGTCTTGGAATTCATTGTGTAGTCCTGCAGAACAATTGCGGCGGCAGGTGAGGCTGTGACGTCATTAGCGCCCGCCGCCTGAAGAACATCTAATTGGAAAACTTTACAGCGAGGCCATTGTCTGAATGCAATTTTCATTGAAAATACCGCTGTATACCGTCTCATATAATTCCGGTATCTAGACGATTGAAGTTTAAACGCTGTTCTTCGGTAAATGAAAGGACATTTTACCATAAACCAGGACTTGATTTTGGGATGAGATGGCCACGTGCGGAAATGTTCCAAGACAAAGACGTATTCGTTTCAGATCCAGTCATAGCAGTGATAAGTGTATCTCTGCCTTTCATACTAGCAGACGGAATGTTCTAGAAACATTTTAACGTAATGGAACAACTCCAGCTAAAATTGGATTAAACAAGACGTTATGTAGTGTTACCTCAAAAGTAGGTTCTTGTTCTCATTTTTGACCTGTTCCGTGACCTACTTCGTGATCCGCTATATGACTTATTACGTGACATGATATGTAAGCTAGACTGGCGGTGTCCGCGACCTTGCATTAGTCATGATAACTGGGCTTCTAAATAACCAGTAGTACCTATTATATACATGCATAACAAATATAATGTACTATGATATATGTATATTATGATTTATGACAGGCCCGTCGATGAAGTGGATAGTGAACCTGACTGGCGCCGGAGGTCCTGGGTGCGATTTTCACCCAGAATAAATATTTGTGTTATGAACACGAGTATCTATTTGTCTCTGGGTGTAAAATATATTTATATCTATATGTACCCGTACATATATTTTTTATCAGCGGCCTGGTTACCAGAACACGGGCTCTAAACTAACAAACCAATTATGTTAACATCTTTTCCACTATAACACTTATCATTTACATATATTGCAACCAACTTTCATTGTGCATTGCTTTCAACTAAATCGATATTCCAAGTTATATTCGATAGTATTGCATACTATTGTAAAGTTTCCAGAAACGACTGAATTCGAATGATTACCGCTCATCGACTTCAGGACATCTAATTGGAAAACTTTCGCTTCGTTCTGTCACAGTACAATATAGCCATCACTATATCAATAATATGATTTGTCCGTCGTTTTTTGAAGCCTTTCTTATTTTTCTTTGATACCCGTACCGAAGCTGTGAGCATTTAATTAAATATTAAGTTATTTAGTAAAATCCAGTTATTTAGTAAAATCCAAAACCAAACACCAACCTTTCTCATTTATCCACAGGACGCCTCCGGGAAATGCATGGCAACACAGAAGCATCTCGTGAAGGAGAGCCCGGAGATGCTGGCGATCGCAACTTGGACGGGGCAGGTGCCCCGGCGGCCACCGCTACCGCCCGGCGCCAAGTTATCTCAGCTCATGGCTTTGGGCTCCAGGAGGGACCCTGGCCACGTCGTATGGATGCTCGCCAAATCGGATTCAGAGATGAAGTAAGTATGATGGACAGTGAAAATTTGTTGCCAGTTAAAAAAGATTACAGCTACATTATTCATTTTATTTAAAAGAAGTCCTTTTCTATCGAATTGGGGATAATGGCAAAATTCTTATCCACTGATTGAAATAAATACGCATAACCAATTTATACCATAACATCTATAATTCTAGATTTATATTTTGTACTAGCTGTGCCCGCGACTTTGTGGGCGTAGATTTCGTAAGTTTTGAAAAAGTATATTGACATAACTTCTTTATTCATTGACCGATTTAAATGAAAAAAAAACACTAAATGTTAAGTGAAGCCCATCGCAATATAATACTGAAAACTGCATTCAAATCGGATAAGCCGTTTTTGAGATTAGTGTGCACAAACATACAGACAAAAATGAAAAAACGTTGTTTTGGGTTATGAATATAATATAAAGGCACCTTATGAATTTTTAAATATATTTTCCATGTATCGAAAGCGGTCAGTTACAGTTTTATTAAATGTACAGATTGCGAAATGTTTACAATAACACAGTGTTATTTCATTTAAACACAACAATTCTTCTTTCCGAACCTAAACATTAATGAATAAATCAGTTCTTACGTCTTCAAATTGCACAATTCTGTTTTCATCTCAAAATTATATTTATATTTGCATGCACACCACGCATGCTCGTGTAACATGCCGTAAAACATTAAACAAGAAAGCGTATTAGGGTATAAAGTACTTTGTGTTACAAGAACATCAAATCACTTGGAATGAGAAAGCAAAATATAATAAGGGTAGGGGCGGGCGAACGTGATACGAGGGAGATGTCGAATAAAGGAGATATTTTTATTTGCTCTACTATTTCTGTAATACTGTTATGTATTTGGTAGAGTTCGTAATTCTGCAAAGAATCGACGTTTACCGTGTACGACGTGTTAGTTTTTGTTACGTGCACTGCCTACTTTTCCATAAACGACAAATGCGGAGCCAAGGAAAAGAAACATCTCAACGACTTCGGTTACCATCTGGTAAAACTTTCAATCTTAAATATAATCAGAGTAGGTAAGATCACCTTACGTTAACACCTCTAAAGTAACAGTGAATCTGCCTTACCCTTTTGCTAGCGTGTAGTGACTACCCTATGGGAAAACGGCCGTCGAGATAAAATACTTTCGATTCAAACATATAGTAAACAGTATTGGGTTACATTTTTCATCTGAGATATACCTAATTTATGACGCGGAGAAACGAACTTTGATAATAGAACTCTTTATAATAGCATTGGAAGAACTATGGAATCCTTCACGCTGTGATTTTATGTGGTATTTGAACTAATAGTTTTGTTGCAGAATAGTATTTTAAGTTTATATAAAATCTCGAACATTTACGAGTAGAACATCTGCTTGTCTCTAACTTGGCAGTCTATTACATATGTAAAACACAGCCTCGTCTCTTCGTAGTTGTAATATTTACTAATGCACTGATGTCACAGAACCGTCATCATCTTTTAATAAGAGATAAGACTGATTACATTCTTAGGTGCTAGAGACGAGGTAATTTCCATAAGCTTCCCCAATTGTACGATCGCTTTAGACTTACTTATTTAACATAAATTATATAAACAAATATTTAGGAAGCACCTTTGCGCGAAAACCTGAGACCCGATGACGTCACAGCGTGTCTGCATAGGCTAATAACCTTATAATAAGATAATCAGAGTCTCTAAGAAATATTTATCAACAATGTAATTCTATTTAAGCTGATAAGGAACGATAATTAATTATTGAAAGGACTACATTATATGGAGCGGGTACGTCTTAAGATATTGAGCTAGAGATTGGAGATACTTATTAAATGATGCCGACAGTCTTCAGACTGACCTTTTGTACCATCAACTGTGCGATGATAAAAAATATTAGGGAAATAAAGTGAAAAATTTTCATATAAATGTGTCAAATTATAAATATTTACATATTATGCTGAAGCAGAGAGCAGAGCATGGCTCTGCAAAAATGTTGCCATAATTATTTGTTTAACCGCGTACGTGTGCTTACAGAAGTAACACATGACAACACAGAAGGTGGTTACGCGTTTAAATTAAATTAACGTAACATGACGCCTGTAATCCTCGAAGAGGTAAGCAGGGGAGTGTAGTACAGTCCCACGTTTCACCAGTTACGTTTACGTCCCCTCCATGGGACGAGGTGGTGAGCCTATTGGCTTACACCGGGCACTGATATAAAGTCGGAATCACTACTAGATATTCTCAATTAGAATAAACCAATAGTATAGGACTCGGAATTTGAACCCAAGACCTCCCGATCGGCAGTCGCGCTGACCACCGCTCCGCTTGACTGCCTCGTCGGTGGAGTGGTTGCAAGCGCGACTGCCGATCGGGAGGTCCTGGGTTCAAATCCCGGGTCGGGTGCTATTAGATTTTTCTGAAAATTAGAATTTCACCACCCATTCCACGGGACTTAAACGTAACTGGTGAAACGTGGGAGTGTACTACAAAATTCTGC
>DWMF01002241.1:0-10327 GCA_018244815.1 Parelbella polyzona | reverse complement strand
GCATTCCATCGTTTCTCAAATACACACCAACATATACTCAATTGTAACTCACTTATTACACCGCTCACATCGTATACACGATCAATAGTAGAGTAAGCGAGAACGTATTAATTATTTTATACGTTTTGTTACACGCTCTACTTGTATACATTATAGGTCAAGTGTTAATATATCATTATTTATTATACGCGCAATTGATAAGTTGAAAATACGATGGCAGATTGTTTTACAAGCAACGCAGGGAATAACCAACGGTCTATACGTAACACAAATAATACGTATCATCACGTAAATACACTATAATGTATTTGGGTATAATAAGATTAAATACAAAGGGAATATTACAGGTATTAAGGATGTTTCAGATTCATTATTTGGGGTCGGTACAGAATTAGAACAAAAAAGAAACAAACGAGTAGGCTTTAAACACTTATCGTCTGAACATATGTCAACTAAAATACTAGACTTCGTATCACAGGATGTGCCACTTTCGAAGACTGCGACGGGTCCCTCAAATCTTAATGTAGTTGTCTACAAAGAAAAATGCTGTCGGCAGAAATCAATGCGCCTCTACAAAAAGCACCATCGTTTGAATCCGAACTATATGTTTAGTACGGATTTATTTATTTGTTTTATGACAATAGAGACAAAAATTTTTATAGGCAAAGGTAATTAATTTATTTCATACGATTTATAAACAATTCGTTCACTAATACTTTAATTTAATCAGCATTTACAAACTAAGCGCTCAACAATAGTATTAGATACGACACTAAAACGAATGCAATAATTTTTATTATTGAAATCCAGATAGATTATTATGCAAAAATCTAGTGTACGATTAAAACGAACCATTCATTTAAGAAACTGTCTTGTCCGAGCAATAACTACAACCGTTTTATTGAATTTATAGCCTTCATATTTGTAATTTTTATTATAAACATTTACAATAAGCACTGGCGTTTTACTATTGTCTTATGGAAGTTGACCTGGTTTAACTGAAGACTGCTGTATATTCTTACTGTCTATTCTGCATTTAATTGTCTAGATTCACTATTTTTAGTATTTTTATATTAACTCTAGTAATTTTACTTGCCTTGAAATTTTGTTTAGATTTTGACAAATAATCGTATGGAACAAATGTTTTCCTCGCCAAGTTGACATTAATTTCATACAAAAGTTTGATTCAAGTGAGTTAAAACAAGTTACGACATCATATATGTAGTTACGTTGAGAAACAAACATTGAAACACTCAAGTTTAGTTTGTCGTAGTACAGACACTGCTATGGAAAATAACTTTTAAATATGCCTTATGTTAAAGTTCTTAACTCTTCTAAATATCACATAGTGTAACGGTGAAGAAAGACATAATGAGGAAACCTGCACACCTCAGAGTTCTCAATATTTTCTAGGACGTGTGATATTTGCCAACACCAGTGGCCGGTGTAGCACACTATGTGTTTAACCCGTCTCATTCTGGGAGAAGACCTGCATCCAACAATAGAACGACAAAAGGGCACACGATGAAAACCTTTCTGTAAATCTGCGTATTCACACACATTTTTATTCGAAGAATCGTCCAACTCGAATTGCATTTAGCACAAGCTTCTTGCAATCTAATTTCCACCAATTAGTATACAATTTCTCTTCCCTATAACAAGGTGTAAGAAAGATGAGTCATGCCCTTTACGCGGTCAGTGTAAAGTCCAATTTGGTCCGCATGCATTTAACTGCATGTAAAGGTTCCGATTGCAGAAGCGTACAAATGCGCTGATTGCAATCATAATGCGATAGTGTCAACTCGGCGTGTCAAATTGAAGGTCGTGAACGCATTCCGGAAGATCTAGTACGAGGTACCTGGTCGTTTATCTCGTCGTTTAATTCAATTCGTTGTACCATGGCTTCTATTGAAGCTTCTATGGCTCTGTCATACTTACGTTCACAGAATGTTAATAATTTTGTAATGAAAAGACATATTTGAGTATTTTTCTGCGCACTAGATTTACAGTAAATGGACAGATTTATAAATGAAAGCATATAATATAGACGTAAGGAATTTATTATAATATTGATATTCTTTATGATATGGAATATGTATGCAGGTAAAAATAATTTATAACGGCATGATATCAACAATAATTAATTAGCGTTGAAAAGCCTACAGATCATTCAATTATATTTTTAGGAACAAAGTCCTTCATAAGCTTTATTATGTAGAGTACTGTTAGGTACTTTCAGTCCTAATTTCTTTATATGTGCCTAATTTAAGGAATTATTTTCCTTTTATGACTCTTTGTATATGCATATTTATATTGTATTTACGATTGACTTTAAGTTTTATAAATAACTCGTCAAATTAAAGACACCGTCCATACTCTACATTTTATACAAAGTTCATAGTGTAACTGATTTAAATTTTCAAAAATATACAGAAAGAGACTTAAACTCGTGGCCACTTCTAAACGACAGTGAGGGAGACAACGATATTATACAAATAATAACGCCATTTAACCTTGACGAACTTGTTATGCTAAAACATAACAAGAATCACTAGAAAATAATATCACGAACTACAAATAAAATTTAATTCCACGATACTACGAGTATCTGCCACACTACTCAGTGGATACGGCCATCGTTTAAAATCAATCTTTTCTCGTACAGTATACGTAAGTAGTAGTAAACTACGAGATATGTCACGAAATGCGCTAATTAGAGTCATGAATACTTTTCTTGAATGAGACCCATATTTACCACATTATTGTTATTAGTAGATGAAATTATTTAATATTAAAATTTTAACAACGCCTCGTCATCACCATGAGTTTACATGTTCTGTAAAACTAGAAGTCAATACTGTATTCAATTGATACTTTGTGGCTGGGAAACTACTAGATTTTTTAATGATTTAATTTCCGAGTAAGTTAGCATAAAGAAAAAAAGGATAGTCATTGTGCATCAGAATTGTAATACAGAGTTAATATTAAACATAGGTAATAAATATAACTGCTAATGGCGCCAATATGATTTTACTATAGTCTTACAGAAAACCTTAGAGTTATACAACAGAGTCACTACTAGGATTATAATGTACTTCCCTGTCTTTATATATACCTATCCTTGTATGTAAATTACGTTAGTGATGTTCATTAATGGCTCTTAGAGGAACCACTACGTCACAGCATCAGTTTTCCTTGTTGAGCTAATTAGGTTGTTTTGTTCACACATATGCCTATTTCGCTGACATGTTGTTGCTTTCTAATTACGTAACGGGCGAACGAAATCGTACTGTTCAGCCAGCCTTAACAGTTTTAATTGTGAAACCCAGCACGAGACTTAATCATTTATTTAAATTATGTGGTTATACCGAACGGTGGCTCGCATCTATAAGACCGGTTCACACACATCCACAAGTTGAACACACACATCCACACGTTGAACATACTCAACAGCAAGAGACACTGTTGCTACATTCTCGACGCCCAACCGTATCAGCAACTCGTGGACGTGTCGTGCTGTTTATGTGTCTCCTTAACACATTGTTAGCAACGTTTTAAAACGACCGATTATTATGAACGATAGCTTATGTCACCTACACCTGATGTCCCGTATAGGTTATTTTACACAGAACTTCACATTGGCTCCACGCTCAAAATATAATCTATGTTTTCCAAACCCCCACACATATGCAAAATAATACATACAACAATATAATATTTGACGTTTTAGTTTTCAAGAAGTTTCGTTAATGTCTAATATGTACAATACGAGTTCCAATTAACAGTTTGGAATATAATTAGCAGTTATATATAATAAGCAGTTAAAGGATATACAAGTTATATAATAAGCAGTTAAAGGATATACAAGTAAGCTGTGTGGAAGTGGAAAGAGGCGTTAGCTTGAGCAGCAGAGCGTGAACGCAGAAGGCCTTCTTGCACTTAATGCTTGAATGATCACCAATCCTGTTTTGATAAATTCGTTATAAATATACTTAAGATTAGAATTATACCTATATATTATTTTATTTACTCAATAGAAACACGGCTTGCCACGATACGACGTAGTAATAATTTCACGTTAGCTTCACGTGCCATTGATCTGATCTGTAGTTTTATTTTTGCTTATCGAAAAATAGAAATATAATAAATGCTTAAATTATGCTGTAGTATATTTGGCCATGTTGTTTGTGTTGTAAAGATCACAAAAAACAAATTTATTTGGTATCTATGAAAATAAAGGTTGCATTCCTTTTAAGAAATAAAATGTTAGGTCAAACATTTTGTGTAAATACCTAACTGAGCCTCGTTTACCATTGAAACATTATGAAAAACACAATGAGTATCGTATTTATCCCAATTACTTCTAACAATTTTCTTGACTTTATAATATAACCAATCAATTTATTACGCCTATGGAATACCTAATAAAAGTAAGACTCTTGTCTTAAACTTATTTACATAAAAATATCAAACTTTTGACATCGAAAATTACAAATAATTCTTGCATTGAATTCTTTTTAGTTTATGCTCTTTTTGATTATCCCTCATTATTAAAATATGTAATTACATAAAGACTTTTACCACAAAAAAAATCTTGCTTTTTTGAAATGGAAAACGTTAACAGTCTTCTGACTTTTCTGTCCTAAATAATCATTAATTACATATCTTTACGCTATGCTTGCGTAACTAATCAATGCAAATTATCTATTTATGTACACCTCATTGTACGAAGACGGGGTAACATGAGCAGGGACTTTGATTTTTTCGAAGTAAACCAGTCTGATGTTATCTTACTCCTTCATAATGAATTAGTGGATTTATTGTTACTTTTTAAACTACGTTGACTAATGAGAAATAAAAATTGATTCCTAATTATGTATATTTTAGCCCTCGTGATCATTTATGTTTCATTACTCCGCATTCTCTATTAAAAAGCTTGATTTGCAGACATTATTCCGCTATATCTTACATAGAACTTTTTGCCACTGAAATGAGCTCAATGAAGAAATTGCTAGTTGCTTTATTTTGTTCTTTGCACGGGGAGTTTCTCCATTTGATTAGTTTCTTATTGGATTAAGTTGGATTGCATTAATATCGATACTGACCGTGTCTATCGCAGATTGTTAAGCGTGTTATGTAGCAATTCTCAAGTTTAAAGGAATACAAAAAAAATTTGCAGCCGATCAAAATTCAGCTATCAGGCTGTACATTGCGCTCTTATGGGAGATTGTTCTACTTACGTCATTATTGGTGAAATGTGTTAACATTTTAAACTGCTACAAATTTGCCAGCACGTATTTTTTATTCAGGTATAACTGTAGCGTTGTGGGGAACTCTGTTTCGTACATTAAGGTACATAGATATGAATTAAATATTGTTAGATAACGGTTGTATCCTTTCATGTGTCTGTCTAATAGTTTTTTTTAAATAGCTATTCTATACTTTCTTGCCTCTATTACTACTAATTCTTATAATGCCAAAACTTGAAGATACAAAGGTTGATAACCAAGTTATATCCTATTTACGATTTGGATAGAGCAAACAGCAAAACTGTTTGAAACATTGCACTGTGAAAAATAGGGCGTCGATTAACCGTTGGACGAACAAAAAATGTTAAGGTAACTATTTATACCAATTTATAAAAGTAACGATCTAGATAGAAATTCTTGTAGCATTCGAAGTCAACCATAAATTAAACCCGTTTTTAACGATACAAAAGGTAAATAAGGTAACGTACGTGGATCATCGCACGATGTGCAGGAGGTGAGCGCGTTGGGGCGGCGGCAACGGCGCGGGCGCGCCGGCGGCCTGCTCACGGGGCACACCAGTTGAGCTACAGGCGCAGATCGAAAGTTCGATGCGAGATCGAGCGCGCATATGTAAATATCGGCACATTTACAAGCGAAAGGGTTCACCAGAGCGGCGCACTAACGCAGTGTTGCGCGGGAACCAGTTCGGCGAGATTCCTTCGACGTCGATAGAAAAATGTCGAACAAGCTTTAGGTACATCACTTGCCGCAAGTGTCTGGTACGCGACGCGGCCGCCACTCGACTGCCGCCCTCCGCTCGCCGCCGCACTGTTGGTATATTTATCTCTTAATTATTGAACTCGTCTGTATAACAATTATGAGGTAGGTTGGCAAGTCGCAGGCTCTGGCGGAGGGCGAACGGCGCTACTGCGTCTGCGCTTGAACGTTGCGTCACTATGGCAGCTACCTTACACACAGCCTTCAGATTTTATCTCAATCGATGCACTGCTCACCTGTTGGTCATTTCAAATGTTAACCTTCCACCGTACACCGTTTATCTTCCTGTCTTCTACTTCCGTGATAAAACGATCATCATTTATATGAGTACCTACAAATATCAAACCAACTGATCACCAAGTCACCAACCAAACGTAATTCTTTACATTTTTAGCAATTGTCCTATAGATTTTATCGTATTATATTCTAGTGTATGGATATATGAATTAATTAAACAAAGTAATTAACTTTTTTAAAATTACGGTATAAGCAAGAAGTGTAAGTCGTTTCATAAATTATATGCTCAAAACTTTGCCTTATAACTTACGTTATTCTAATTATTCTGAAATTGAGACAATGTGACAGAGCAAAAGAACTATTTGAGTTTTTTAGGACCAAAATATATTTTCAATTATAATTATGTTAGATCTTAATTTACCAAAGGCAATATTACTCTAGGAAAACATTTTTTTCCATGCCTAAATTGTAGGTATACATTTCAAAATAAGGTATTTTGTGGGTACTCTATTTGTATTCCTGCCTTGTAAATAAAGATTTAAAACGTTAATTTATATTATAACTAATTATTAAATTCTTAATCTGATTACCAGTGCACTGGAGCAGTTACATTAAAATATCTAAGTAATAGAAATTTAACCTTATAGGTATATATTTATACTGAATTCTATTAAGTTTGGCATAGGTTTGGTTTGGTTTCACCGATAGTGAATAAATTGAAGTTGAACTAATATGCTTTACTATGTTAGTGAACGATTGTTATGTATATTATTTCTAAGAATTGAACAGAAACATTACGGATGATAAGAATTGGTATCTATGCTTACTAGTTCAATACAAAAAGTCAAAACATGTGACAATGACATTACGTATTGAAAACTAAGTTGAGTTGATTTTATGATTTGAGACGACAGATGTGTCAAACTTGCAAACATCTCGCACTAAAAATCCTAATCAATATAACATTTAAGAAATAACCGAAGATCATACAAAAAAAAATTACTTGTAAAATGTATTGCAGACTTAAGATAAGGTATTTTTTTTATAAAAGAGTCTCATAATATATTATTTTTAAAAGAGTTACTGACTTTTACCGTTTCCTTAGATGTGAGTGCTTTACGAATATACTTAGCAGATCTCTAAGTTCAGCAGAAATTTCTACAGCTCTTCGACCGTTTTACTTCAATGTTCATCCTGACCTATTTGGAAAATATCCAGAACAAAGGGTAAGTATCCTGCATGAAATTGTTTAGAAGGAAAGACTAACGTCAGCAGACAAACTTTGTTAGAAATAATGCGTATTTAGTCAGTATTTAATAGACGAAACTTTGAAAACTTGATTTGCTAAATAGAGGCTATTAATTAGGTATTTATATTGTTTCGTGATTAAATTGGTTTCATAATTCCAAAATTCTCAAGGTATTTAATTAATAAGTTTTATTTGTTAATAATATTCAGATCAACAGTTTTTATGTGCTTATTAGAATAATACATGTTTGCAATGAAAAGCATCTTATATATTTAGCCAAGCAATAATTTATCTGTCATGATGCCAAATTTCTTCATATTTATATCCAATGTGTTGCTTGATTCAACAGTTACTTTTGTTTGCTCCATAGAAAATTAATGAGAATTCTCTTCAGCAACTCAGTGCTCTGCTGGAAGCTCAACAGTCTAGTAAATTTGTATCTATATCAGACTTGTCTTTTTATTTGAGACAAAAAGACATGCCCGAAGGTATGTTTGAATTGTAAAAATAAATGATCCATGGTAATTTCGATACGATACGATTTCATAATAACAGAGCATAACAATTGTTCACAGGTGAATTTAAATACGTAAAAATTAAATTAAACGGAAACAATGTGAGGGAAACAATTATAAAAGTTTTGAGTGCATGCAACTTACCCACTACTTACATTGACAAAATACCAAGGAGTATATCAAAGAATGAAACCAGGTATATTAATTGCTTTTTATAGTTAATTTCATTTTATATTTCATAAATAAATTTGTTCAATGTATCATAACATCTGTGAATATATTTCACATACTGATTTACATATATCAAATTTTACTATTTTAATTTAAATAGCCTTAAAATTATTTAAATATATTAAGTAACTTCTAAATGTTTCAGTAAACCAGATTTCACACAGGCTTATGAGAAATACAACAGTGAATTTGAAAAAGCCACACACATGAAGCGTAAAGTGGAAGAAAAAAAAGCCATAGACAACATCATGTACGTATTTTTTAAACATCAGCTACATACTTAAGCTTTATTTAGTCAATTGTGTGATTCATGTGGCCATATACCATTATGCAACCATTGTATATAACTCTTACTATTAGTAGGGCATATACAAATCTCACAATAAGATTAACACCCATTGCTCAACAATAACTGCTAAGACCCTTTGCTTAGAATGCTAAAAGTGCATTCTGCAAGAAGATATTATTAAAACTTTCTTAACATAAACACCCCAGGCACAAACTGCATGCTATTTCACTTAACTTGACAGATCATCAGTCTTATCAGCCATCACATAGGACTACAGTGCTTTCTTTTAATTGATGGTGTCTAAAGCAGTGAGTTATTCTGTATATTTATATCGTTTAAAATTTCAGTGATTGGATACATGAAAATAGTACAATTGCCAAAAAGAAATATGAGTCTACGAAAGCAACAAGGGACCAAGTGAAATCTTTAATAGATCACCTATGCAAAACATATGGTATAAAAGAAGTTGGTAAAGCCTGAAACTCAAACTATTTTTATTATCATTTAGTTGTAAAACATGTTTGATGAAACGACCATGCATTAAACTATACCAGTGACATTTTCTAAAAACAGAACACTTTTAGGTAAAGTATGACAGTGGCTGGAATATTAGCCATATAAGAGGAGCATTGCAGAGTCTAGCGTCTATGGCGTCACAACATTCCAAACACATGGATAATTTAAAAGGCAAGTCCTTATATAACCTGGTTTGTGCATACATGTAAAGCATTAAATAAATAGTTTTTATTTTTCAGGCAGAACAATAGCACTTGGACAATTCACTGGAGTAAGTCTAGATGGAGATGTATTTCTCAATATTATTGATGTTAGAAATGAATGGCTTTCGGTGAGCATAATGTACTTTATTTTAGGTGTGTATTGTGGATCTCAATAACCGTTTTTTTATGCCAATTTACATTTTAGAAGCTGGTTGTTTTTTTTTATCATCATCCTTATTATCAGCCTACTCTCGTCTACTGCTGGACATAGGCCTCTCCAATAGCATTTTTTTCATACCTATATCAAATTATATGCAACAAAAATTAAACTATTATCTTTATTAAATTTTTCAGTTGATTAAAAAAGTTAGTCAAGAAGATACCGCCTTAACAGAAATACCTCAGTATGAGAAAGCTTTATCAAGTATCTTAAGGAATATACATATATGTAGAAGGTATGTTTCATACATAGGAAAAGGGGTTTCTTTGAAAAGGGGTAGATTCTAAGCTTTTGCTCTATTATATTTTAAGCAAGACCTATTCATTTATTATGTGAAAATGCACCTATTTTCCAAAATTAAATGTTAGTAAGATGATACAATTACAAGTTACAAAATGTTGTGTGTTAAAGGAAATTTATGCCAAAAGTATCAGCAGCTCAATATTGCAGTCATCTTCGACAACTGATCACATCTATAGGAGATTTTTATGGTCGAGGAAAAAAGTTTCATCCATCAGTTCCTGAATCTCTCAGCAAATATGAAATTGTAGTAGAACCGTAAGTATAGTGACATCCAATTTGAATAATTATTTATTATTATAATATAAATTCAGAAATAATTGGTGTTTTTTTTCATAGTGAGGCAGGTCCATTAATGCTGTCACCCACTGGGCAGTTCATTACTCCATCGTCGTGTCCAGCTGATGAACTTATTGCATACATCACAAACCACCTTGACGAAGCTACCTTGTTGTTGACAGAATACAATATGTAAGTATTGTGAATGTTAATTTCTTGTAAATATTCTGGAACATTTATTGTTCTATTAATTATTCAGTCA
>DWMF01002240.1:0-10327 GCA_018244815.1 Parelbella polyzona | reverse complement strand
CTACTAGAAATTCTAAATAAGAAAAATCCAATAGCACTCAACCCGGGATTTGAACCCAGGACCTCCCGATCGGCAGTCGCGCTTGCAACCGCTCGACCAATGAGGCAGTCAAATTTAATAAAACATATTGTTGTTAATATATCCAAATAATGTGTATCTGGTCAAAAAATCATATCTTAAAACACCCTTCTTATAACAATCTCGACAAATTAGAGTGAAGGTTGTTCTGCAAGTAAATTGTGACCTTGACACTGACAACAAGTGGTGTATTTGTATTTAAATATGATTAAATCAATGCTGAGTATATTAATCTTTTCATGGTATAAATTTGCAACCAATTATATAGTGGTACTCAATGTAAAAGGGTATGTTGAAGATTAATCTATGGTATAATAATTCCTAATCGCATATACAGATTCAATACATGTCTGGATGAAACACATTATTTTGGTTAAAGCAGAAGAAACAAATTATGATTACTTATTTGAACAACAATTGCATTATTCTTTAATAATTCCAGTTTCTACCATTGAAAGTCTTTGAAATTAAAAATAAACAAGAATAACTAATAATAAAAAGGAGCCGAGTGAAGGCTTAAGGGTGGGTTCATATATAATGTAAAATGTGGGTAGTCCAAAAATCAATCCAAAGGTAACATGCTTTTATAAAGATAAAATATGTAATATAATTTAAATTATCTGGAAATATGCTAAAATTCCATCATACCCTGTCATCTCGACGAGGGCCACGGTCATCACGACGTTCATCACGTCGGGGCGGCATAGGCTTTTTATTTGAGGGTGGCGGGACTGCATTGTAAGAGTTTGACTTAGGCATATTTCCCTTTGGATGAGGTCCACTTTTTGGTAAAACTTGGACGCGGGTCGCATTCCACTTGAAAGGCATATTAGGATTGTATGTTGCTTCTACCAATACTCTATCATTTACTTTGGGAATCCCTCCTTTAGCGCAAACAGACGTTTGATAGAAAACATCATGATCGACAAAGCCAAAATCATTATGAGTTTTTGTAACTGTGCCGGTGAAAACTCGCTGCTCGGTGTTAGGCTGTGACTGCGCTTGCGAAGAGTTTTGATATATATTAGGGTTCATAGCTCGTGGGGTTGGATACGCCACGACATTACCAGGGTACATCTGACCTTGCGCCATTTGATTCATTGGCATTTGGCCCGTCATCGGCATCGCCATTCCACTTTGCGTTTGCATCATGTTCGGGTTGAATACCGCCTGTGTTTGTTGAAATGGCATCATACCTTGCTGTGACATCATTGCGTTTGGATCCATAATTTGGGGGTTTATACCGGTCAAGTTTGTATTGACATTAGACCGGGCCCAAGGAGGGTTTTTCGTACCGCTTCCACTTTGCATTTTTATGTATTTTAAACTATTTAACTATATCTATATCACTACACAAAAAAATAAGCACAAAGTGAACGACACAGACTGTAGGCGTCTTGTAATTTATTTACACTACAAAGAAACAGTGCAATATTGTTGTATAATAAATCACACCAATGTGACTTGCGTTGCGCGCGGTGCGCGTTCTAAAACCAAGATGGCCGTCATTTCATGATTGGCTTATGAAAACAGAAGTTGCCAGTGCAGTTTTGATGGATATTCCTAAATAAAGGACAGGACAACATTCGTTGTAACAATATAAAAAATAATATTATGTGTATATCGTAAAACATCAGTTTTGTCAGACATGATATATGCAAGAATTATTGTTGAGTAAATCTTAGCTTATAGTAATTATATACTGTGAATGACACGCAAAAGTGAATCTTATAAATGTACGCGAGACCTATCCTATTTATAAAATGCCCAGAATTTGAAACAATTAACTAAACAGTTCTTATATTTTTATTTTATAACTAAGAAATTAATTTGCCATAGTCTTATACACAAAACGTTACACTTATTAAATGTAATTTTTGATTAAAAGGTCTTGCTGAACAGTAGACGATATTACCTATGTACGATTTATTGAAAACATTTTATCGAACATAACATAAAAAAATTGCAATGCAAAATTATATTATTTTAATTAGATCATATTTCATATTTGAGAACAATTTTGATAACCAAATTATAAACTTGAAATTATTCATTTAATTTTAAACGTACAAGTATTATGCTACATGTTGAATCTTGACTATCATGTCAGTGTTTTAAAATTCGGCCCCCTTTTATAATAAGCCTAAGATTAAAGATTGGTACGCAACTTTTATAAAAATAAAATGGGTTAATATCAAATATATTCAATACCGGGATGATTTTTTTACACTTAATATAAAAAACTAAAACAAACTTTCAATAGCCACTAAACAAAATGTTTCATAACTATTGTTTGGTGGCCGTGGATGTGAACAAAACAGCAAAGAAAAAATTAAATCTACAAAGAAAACATTATCGAACTTTATCGAAAGTTTTTCGAATATATTATGAAAAGGGTTAGATACTAGTTGACGAGGGAAACAGAAGTCTCTGAAACCGACGTGCGTGCATGAGCCATGAAGAGAGTGACGAATGTAGAAGAAGCACATTAGGTCACGGCAGGTCTGTAAGGTCGGCATTTTCTACGTAGGTACTACGTAAAGGATTGGGCGTGACGATATCTTAATAATAGTAATAAATTATTGTTTCACACAGTAAATATCATTACACTACATTGACTTCAAAATATTTATTAGTAAATTGTTGTATTATGATTTTAAAAAAACCGCTGCAAGCATTATTGTTCGGATCTAAGACGCATCCGAAGGAATTTACCATCGTCAACTCAGTAATATCCTGTATGAGGTTGTAGGAAAACCTATCTACAATTAATTTGTAGGAAAACCTATAAACAATTTGTGAAATAAATATTTTGCTAATCAATAATTTGTTTGTCTACCCTTGATTGAAATATAAATGAATTATAATAACCAACGTGATGACAACAGATTAGAAACAATTTATGTAAAATTTCTTTTAAATTCACTACCTATTCCTTAGTGAGACGTAAACGTAACTGGTGGAACGTGGGAGTGTATTACACTTTTTTGCCCACCTCGCTAAGGATTACAAGCGTGACGTTATGTTATGTATGTGTGCATGTACTACCTGACGGCAAATTAATAAAACAAATAGAACATAACTTAATCCAGTTTAAGGGCTAATACTAGGTAATTTGGGTAAGAAAAACGAATAGTACCAGACACGTGGATCGAACCCAAGATCTCTCGATCAGCAATTGTTACGCTTGCAACCACACGACCAACCAGGCAGTCAAAGGTAAAAACTCATGTACATTTTAACACGATTTTTATTAGCCACACTTGTATGTATGTAACCGACTTCTTTGCACTCAGTTTGACCCACTTTGTATGGGAAGATTTTATTTAAACTTTGTACACATCAAGAACCGGTGACAATACAATAATTATATAAATTTGGAGCTTGACTCTTTGTGCTGTCTTTTTCGTATATAATATGTGCATATATTGAGCATTCCACGAATTTTTCGTAATAATACTATTTATTTTTTCATTATTATTTTTCTACCTATATTAAGAATTATTTTTTCTTTTTTAAGTTTGATGTCCTTTAAGGCGTGTTTTTTTTAACTGTATTTATTTACCTACATGAAAATGCACTGTATAAAAATATAGAACCGTACGAGATAAGATTTCATCATTAATTGTTAATTGATATTACTAAACATATTAACTCGTAATATAGTACTTGTTGATTTACCTTTGTATATGTTGTGTCACCACATGATTAGCTGTGAAATGTTTGTTTTTTGTAATTATAAAATTATTATATTATTGATCACATACGGGCTGACGGGGGAATTACAAGTCTCCGAAAACTGCTTACGTGTTTGAAAAAGGCGAATACTATGGAAGAAGCTTGTCAGGTCTGTAACGACAGAGATATTTAGGATCAGTGCTCTCTACCTACCCCTCAAAGGAACTGACATTATGTTACATATTGACGTTACAATCCATTGATACTAGTAACTCTCTGCCAAACTGTGACTAAATGCATTTACTAAGAGTTATGTAATATTAAATATCGCGTGGTTATTTTAGTAATTTTTTTTCTTTTCTATCTTCTTTTATGACAGCCAGACACTTATTACAATAAACATTGTAAATAGAGCGGATGCAACGGACAACATGTGCTACAATTTCAGAACAACATTTTAAAGAGAAGTAAAAGAAAATTTACTACGTTCTAAGCATATCTACAAATTGTTAAATTCAGTTTTTGCATAGTTAGGTACTCGTTTTTCAGAGCAGAGCTACCTTGCTTCCGCGTTTATCGTTCGCTACTGAAGATTTTCATCTCGCAGCATTCTATCTCGTACGAGCCGGTTCAACTTCAGTGTTCCGTGGCTCTCAGTAGAGAATACTCGTGTAGGAAATAACGGCCTCGCTCTCGCGATCTCACACTACGATCAGTGAGACGGAAAAGTTTTCTTCGGAATACGGTTAAGTACAAGTTTAATTTTTCAATTTTAACGAAGGAATACTGTGACGACTCCCAAGTATCTAATTTTGTATGAAATTAGAGATCAAAGGTAGAGTGTATTTTTGTGAATGGGCACATCGCCAGATTGTTTCGGTAAACAGTGATTTTACTCTTGCGACAAAATTTCAGATAGCACTTGTAAACAATAAATACGATGCACCAGGGAAAATGGTTTAATGTGTTATGAAGCATATTTTTTTCACGTCCCATTAAATAGCTATTAGATGTGTGTTAAATAAATTAAAGTGGAAATGTGAGTAAGGTGATACTTTGTACGAAAAAAATTGCGCTTGGTTTTAAAAGTGTTCAGTGTTGTTTGTTCGTGTTCTTTACAAACCTTGAGATGATTTCCGGGCTTGTCATTGAATTTGTGAGATATTTTTACATTTACGGCATATTAAATTAGAAAATTTCAGTGTTTGATACCAAAAATGAGTGTGGAACTGGACAAGCCTACTTGCGAGGTTGGGCCGATCCCGCAAATTATCGAACCCACAATAAATGTGAGGAGACCATCACATGCAATAAAGACTATAGAATCCAGATTATGGGATTTGTTGCAGCCGCTTGCAAGGTTCTGGGGTCTCATTACTGCTATTGGTATGTATCTGTCAAATCGATAATAAATGGATATATTCGTGTTAAGCAATGACCAAATAGACAGTCGTTACAACATTTATGCACATAATTTGATGTAGATACTGGTTACATTTAACTCTCGTTCGCCTCAACATATTGTTGTATGTATAATATAACACAACGTCGTACGGTAAAAAAGTATCCAAATGTATTTAATAATACATTTCGGTACATACAATATAAATTAATTCAAATAGTTAATTATAACGAAATTCAATACTAAGAGGATTTTGTACATTTATTACATAACGATTAATATTATGGAATTTAGAAAAATTATTATTTAATAACTTTTTTATGCGAAGTAAGTGATAATTTTATTGTAATGAACTATGAATGAATAAAGCAAGTTTTATATTTGTAAATACAATATATAAAGTTGCGGAGTAAATAGGGGCACTGGTTTGGATGTGATTAATATTTTAAATTAGCCGAACTTTGCGATTTGGCTTGCCTTTAAGAGTTATCACATTTTCTACGTTTCTAATACTGAAGATTTCGGCATGGTCGTTTCTTTCCATCATAGCAGTCAATGACTGCGTAGTGTCATTATCAGCATCAGCATCACTTCTCTTGTCGCAATTCGCAGCTGGACAAAGCCCTCCTGTAAGAAGGTTTTGACTATAAACCTGACACTGGGTTTGAAGAGTGGAAATCGCAGTGCATATAATAGCTTCTTCCATCACCTACGCTTCTGCCCGTAGGTGGTCAAAGCATTTAGCTACATTTTCAAAAACAGTGTTCGAATTAAAATAATCTAAGGTTTATATGAGTATGTTTCATAAGTTTAGCTATATCTATTCTGCTGACCAATTGATTTGTGAGTGGAGATAGTAGATACTATTAATGTTGGGCCAAGAAAAAGATTTGTAAACGCGAGTATTGTTGGAGATATTCTGAATGTATAATTCCTATTTTATCAGCTTTAACGTATCCTCATACACAGTAACATACACTAATCGAATACAAAAAAAGACAAGCTTAATATTTTTCTAAAAGCATAAAAGGAAATTCATATTATGTAATATGCAGCATAAAAAGGTAATATGCAGAGGTGCTAACACACATGAGACGGAGCAGTCTTCGTTTTATGTTACACAAGTACCAGCTGATAACTAAGCATTGCAAGCCCTATAGCCACAGAGTAGGTTATGTAAATACCAGCGTGGCAGCGGAGACGGATGCTGCAATCGTTTCTTCGTTTATCTGTATGGAAGGACTAGCAAAACTAAAAAAGTATGAAGGCTCGCTATAGAATAACTTTAGACTGCAATGGCCAGTTACATTTGTGCGGGTGATTATTCCAAAGAAAAAAAATAAACCTTATACCCTAAAAAATTAATTCATTTTTGGATATTTTTTTTAAATAACTGTTTTAAAAAACAGTGTACCTAATTCAAAAATTTACGTGCGATTGAACTATTTTAATTCACCGTTGAATTACGTTCGAAATTTCTCGAGGAACATTCTGCAGCGAGTTTTAGTCGTTTTTTATTTTTTATCGTCCTCAGTAATGAGCGGCGCTGGTTCCGAGTTGGCAGTCCTGGGGTATGAAGTGGCGCCGGCCTTACTGTGAGTACGTCGTATTAAATCTATGTAATTGCAAATTTTTCCCCAATAATGTTACTAGCTTAATTTTACAAATTTCCCACTTTAATATCAAAACTATGTTACTCTTTGTGACGTAATGGTTATTAATAAGTACAATTACTGTTTTCAATTTAAGTTAATTTTAGTAATAAAATAAAATTTGCGTACCTATAACTTTTTGATTTTGAGTTTGCAAGTACAAATCGTAACTTCCTGTAATATATGACAAACACCAAGTAACAATTGGAGAGAAATAGGTTTACGGAAGATTAAATGATCTTGCCAACGCCAATTTTATAAGCTATTTACATGATTTACGCAGAGTGGGCGCAGCCTTCATCTTCCTGTTGGAGACGATGTGGGTTGTCGCTCTATTTGTTGACCTTTTATGTCGGCGAGGGGAGTACACGCTGTCTCTCCGATGCTGGGACTTCACAAGATGGTCGTGCGGTCGAGCGCGGGCGCCGTTCTACGCGTGTGTTGCCACTGCTTTACTGTTCGCAAATTTGACATTACTCGCCACTATTTCAGGTGAGATAGAATTTCAAATCTTTAGTATATGATAACGTGGTTTTTTAAAACGAGTGCTTCAACTGAACGGTTTCTACAAAAGGCATATTCAATATACATAGCAATGTATGAAATAAGATAATATAATGCAATAGTTTAAATAAGATACAGTTACTTTTCTGAAAAACATTACAATTGCATTTCTATAATCATTGTATTAGCCTGTTATCTTTTGAAATATTGTAGAAATAAAACAATAGAAAGTCATTAAATAATAGTACAGTGAAAACTTAATAAAAACTCGTATTACAAGACCATTAAAACGTATTCTGTCCCGGATGCCTAATAAACTAACTATAGTAGTGACTTATCCGCAAGTAGACAATTTGCCTGAACTTTTGGTCGAAAAGACGTCATATAAAATATTATCTTCCGATGTCGCCCCACAACATAGTCTTACACTTAGAGGCTAGAACTTTATAGGGGAAACAACTTTGTAACTTGGAAGGTTGGTTGCAATGGAAGCATTGCCAAGATGCTTTTGTTTTTGTTCAACGCAGGTCTTTGCTCGATTGAAAAAGGGTCGTCTTCGTATTATCTAACTTTGTGATGTATGGAAATGTTTACGTCGTTTAAAATAAAAATAAATGTTTATTTTCCTATGATATTCTAAAGAATGCGTGAATGAACTCTGCGTTGTAGCTGTACTAAATATTTACATATATATTATGTATGAACCGATTTTTGACTGCTCTGTTGCTTATCATTTCATTAAATATTTATATTTAAATTAAAATTTGACTTATTCTTTTATATTATTTTCTACTACAATACTCTCTTTACAATTTCTGACATATACTTACTTAGGTAGAGTTTTTATGTAATTTACATCCATATTATACCTTTAATTAATCAGTAGGTACCTACATTCAATTCTTAGCGAAATCAGAACGATGCGGTTTATCGGTCACATTTAATTAATGAATCTTTCATGAAAAGATACATATCGAAGTCAATATGAAATTCACATAACGCAGTACTCTTACGTGTACAAGGGTCTATTATCAATGGTCGTAGTCATCTCATGATTTACGTCGGCTTTAACGAGTCTGCACTTCGCTCAATTACATCGGAATTGTACGTGGCATTGATTAATAATAATAATCTATCTTCTCACAATAGGCACTGTGTAAGTCGCAAATTATAATTGAAAATTTTATTAAAATAATATTAACATTGTGTTATATTCGATCGTACCTACTGATGTTAGGTGATAAATATATTAACTGACAATACAAATATGAATCGTATCCTATAATTGATTTTTTAAACATGACGTATTAAGTGATTACATTATTATGCTTTCCCCAAATAACCTTGTAAGTAGTGCACGGAAATTGGTTCGTAGTTACATTATGTAACGAAATCTTTAAGATACTACAAATACAAGATATAGGTACATATTTTAGATGTCTACTTCCCGTGGATAAGTTTTCTATTTTAAATGCAGTAATATGTAGGTATAACATTTCCTATTTGGTCACATAAATAAATTGATTATCACAATTAAGTAGATGATTTACGTATATATGAAAAATATTTATGTATGTATTTAAATAAAATTATTTACAACCAACTATTGTTACAGGTGGATTCCTGTTGGTACTAGCCGCCCTGCGAGCAGCAGTTCCGTTTTCTCCGTACGCTACCCATGGACCGCACTCGCCCAGGGCGGGCAGCTCGTTGCTCAGTCAGCACGATACACCTCTACCTGATGTGTTCTATAATGCTGCGCACTCTGGCGATGATAAGTGAGGAAAATTTATGAAATAAATCATCATCATCATCATCATCAGCCCGTATTTATCCACTACTGCACATATGCCTCTCCAATAGCACGCCACTGAGCTCCAAACAAGTAATTTATTGAAAATTCGCAAAATAATCTTGACTGCTTCGTTGTGTGCACGCGCGACTACCGATCGGGAGGTCCTGTGTTCTTTCGCCGGGTCGGATTTGTTGTTTTATTGCTTATGTTGTCGATTAGTCAAAAATCTTACAACAAAACCTTCGTACGCTTACCTTGAAACGTGAATGAGAACACTGTTTACGTTCAAGATTAGTTTGATGGATGATAGAGTTGTATCCGAACGCAGTGATACCAACAATCTATTCTATAAATATTAGTTTTCCTTAATTGTTGCCCCTTTTTTACATATTGATAAGAATTTTCTAAATTAGTTTTATATAATGCTAACGTTTTATTCCGGGTGCAAAATATTTCCGAACTCGTATACCTAATGCATTACCTCTACATGTTATTTGTATTTGTTTTACTCAATATTTGAGAATAATTGGCTAAAGCTAGATCTAACTGGTAATCCCAGCTGGTTATATCATCCGTTGATTATTTTTTCAACCAATAAATAATGAATTAAAATGTTTTGTATCAACTTAAGGCAAACACCTAGTAATACCGCAAGGAAATAGCGTGTTTCTTATTACTTTAGAATATTGCATATACCTACGTTATTACCACATACCTTTTTAATAGTGACTGACCGTAAGTTCAGTTTCGGTTTCTGCTAAGAAATCTAGTTTCGGCCTTAGTTTCGGTTTCGGCCAAAAAATGGACGAATCTTTCGGCCGCGCCAAAACTCGAGTGTTCATGAATTATCGTGCGCCGTTCGGTATAGGTATTCGGCAAAAAAGCGTGAATCTGATTTTAATTTGCAATAAACTATATTATGAATACAAAATGAATATCCCGAATATTATAAATCCAATACAAATGGCATATATCCATATTTATAATAACACTCAGAATAGCTCCGCGACCAATGTTATACGACATACGACACAACATAAAAAAAATTAAATATATTTGTTACTTACATATACATATTACTTATTTTAATGATTGTTTATTTCATTTAAGTCTATTTAACTGTCGGTATAAATAGAATATTATTCAAAATAAGAGCGAATAAAAATAAAAGCAGTGGTAGCCTAGTGGTTAAGAATTCAGCCTCTCATTCCGGGGGTC
>DWMF01002239.1:0-10328 GCA_018244815.1 Parelbella polyzona | reverse complement strand
CTGCGAAAATTCAAGGGAAACTCCAGCCGTGGGCGGCGGGGCTGTGAAAGGAAATTGTGTTTCCACTTGCATCTCTTAGGTTCACGCTTCACAGACTCCGTTCCTCATTAGAAAACCTGACTGAGGGTTCAAACCTGTCAAGTGCAAATCTATTTACGACGAAACGGGTTCTGTCAGATACGCTTTAATTTTTTTCCCTGTTATGCATAAACAGCCAATTATTTACAATGATGAACCGAAATTATACTTAAAAAAAGTGACTCAAAATGACCTGTGGAGTAATAAAGCTTAACTTAAATGATATGGAAGTGTTATAAGTAACATGTTATGTTAAGTGATATGTTGCAATATGATCTTAAGAGATCAGAGAATAAGCCTAAGATAAGATAATCAGATAAACCTTTAATAATTGTATACCATTTATTTGTATTATATTATAACATTGTATGCTACCCTAATTTTTGGTTGACGCTATACAATATCCTAATTTTTGATAAACCGACGAACTCGGATCTGTCTTTTTAACATGTCTTAATATTTATCTGGTTAACGAAAGGTAATTTTGTGAAAGTGACTACCGTGGATAGGTTTGTTTTGGGTTTTCCTTGTAAAGATACATGTACCTACCACAACCTTTGCACGAAATTTAATAAAGCTTCGCTGAACAGCAGTGCAAATTAGTGCTGGGGTGGTGGTTCCGGCAGCGAACCCTAAACAAAGGGTTCTACCACCTTCGAAAATTGTAATTATTTCTTTATTTTTAACATAACATAACGAGTATTACAACAAATCCAGAGCATTTCATTATTAATTTAGAAATATATTATTCCAAATGTTGAGAAGTCAAGTAAGTCTTCGGTATAACCACGGAATATTATGAAAAGAAAAGGACATTAATAAAGAATTTCTAAACGGCCAGAATATTTATTTGGCTATTTTAGTGTTAGATGAATTAGTTTCAAAGTGACAAAAGATAGAAAGAACCCTGAAAGTACATCTGGGTCGGTGGAATCAGAACTTCAATTTGCTTACAAGGTCCCGTAAGCAGTACTAATTACTCCCAGGCCCACTGCCGGCGCGTGTGCAGCCCGAAGTTCTGCTTCACATTGTCCTTGCAAACGTATTAATATAGAAACTCACTTTTTACTCGCTCCTGTTTGTAGTTCCTGTTGTCTTCTTATGTGTCATTTCTTCATTACTGACAATCTTTGCAAGTGTTTCGTAGCTGTGTGTGTTGGTTCTTTCCATTTCACTGTTGTGTTTGTTGTAATAGATAATAAAACGAATATTAAAAACAAACATACAAAGATACACGATACGTGCGAAAAACATAACCCTCTTTTTACAGTCGGGTAATAAAAAGCCATTTATTTCTGACATGAAACTAAGTAGCTAAACTAAATACAATATAGGGTTGCTATATTCGTTAGAGGTAATAATTACATTTAAAGTTAATTTTAATGAAAATTTAAAAAAATGCTTACTATAAAGTACAAATATTGCTTGTTACACTATTTATATTTTTTATATAACATTTATATTTAATTTTTAGTTAGTTTTGTTTTTTTATATTTAATTTTAAAATTTTCATCTGCAAGAATCCCTCGGGCGATAGACTCCTCCCAAAGTTCCATTGGTTATATACAGGTTAATTTTATTTATCTACGAGAATATCGTCACAGTTAAGTATTTTTTATTAAGTCGTATGGCTATTGTGTATTATTTAATGTATTTTTTCCTTCAGTGTTTTCTGTATGACTACTGCCGGTTACACTACTTTTATTAAATATTTGTTTATTTAACCTTGTCTTTTGCTTATTGCAATTTTGTTTTTTTTTTGTTTTACTATATACGTACATTGTGATCTGTGCAACAAATTATCTTCTATTACTATTTTCTGATTAAAAGTCGTAAATCCACGTCACGTATTGTTCGCACTGTAAGAATTTCTTTGTATTTAGTTCTCGATAGTAATTTTCAGTACATTTTTTGTACACATATGGAGTAGAGTTTTCAGGCAGTTTATTTCGAGTTACGGTAGTTACCAGAGTTAGCAGACAAGGTAACGCCGCGTATATTCGTTACACCCGCGCTCGGGACAGTTAAGAATTTGTGCCAAGAGACCTGAATTGCGGGCCTTTCAGGTACGAATTATTTTTGGCTCAAGATCAAACTTATGAATGGCGTTTCCTTTTAATTTTTTTTCTAAGGTTTTATAAAAGATTTAACTTTAGTATTTTATATTAATAGCTCCGTTCGTTTTGGGAACGTACGATGGCTCGCTATAACATAAGCGGTTTTCACGAAACCGTGAAATATTTTGATGAAACCGTATATGTATTTTTAACTATAAAATTGTTGTTAAAAAATTATAACTGATTCTTTTAAGCTAATAAAGACGATAAATATAATGAAATAGATGAAGAAATCATGGAAGTGAAGTTACTTCGGTGAAATGTGAAGATCTAAGTCCCCAGTGTCTGGTGAGTGATCAATCACTTTAAAGCAGTATTTACAGAACTTTTATTATCTGCAATAAAATTGTGTTCTCAAAGAAAAAGACTGGGTTCGGTGGCGTGTTTTAGGAGAGGTCTATGTACAGCAGTTGACTGATGTCCGCTATAAGTACTCGGACAGTAATCGGAGTGTATGTAAACCCACCGTAAGATCATAAAATTAGCGCGTCGCTTCTCAACTCTTTACTACCGGAAGGGTCGTTATAGGAAAATAAAATGTTTATGCGTTCAGGATGACGTTAAAATACTTAATATTAATGCTTACCAAGGATCCTGCATCATATCGTAATGTTGGGAGATCAACGCGGCAACAATTTTTAAATGGCAAAATTTAAAACTAATAGTACATTAGAGATATGAAGAAATTTTATGAGATCTTTCCCATGAAACGTAATCTCTTCATGTCTCTATCAATAATGGTAATATTTGTTTATCCATTCCACTGCTTTAGTTCGGTTAGGAAAGAAAAGTTAGTTCGGTATCTGTTCAGCTGTTTAGAGTTATGAACATACTAAAAGTTTTTGACATAATTTATTATTTGGTCTCACGTTAAGAAGAATAATATTGTTATATATATCGCTTATATGCGACAATAATTATGATTTTAAATCGTTTCCTGAAAGATAGTGTTTTTGACATATTTCAATCTTCTCGCAAAGAAGCGAAGTGGTAAAACCAGACGAACTGATACAGTTCCCGCCGAGCACGCAGCCATATAAGATCGAATATGGACGTAAGCCAGGATTTGGTATCACATTGATGCGGTAATATTGGAATTCTATGAGGACTTTTGTAGGAATTCTGTGAACGAACTATGGAAGCACTTTCGCTGTATACCCATGGAGATACTTGAAATGATAGAGGGCAGTGGCTAGTCTCATATGTGATTTAATTATTTTGGGAAAAATCCAAGGAGCTTTGTATGGTGGAGGGGTTTTACGTTCAACACATGATACCTTTCTAAATGAGTTGGATTGTATAATCTCCAAATAGTTATATTTGCTATTTCTATTACTTAGGAAACAAATTTTGTCCAATATCATATTAGTAAATTAAAACGGCCCTTGATTGGACCGGAGAGTATCTGACCGTTGAATAAAACACATATATTTTTATACACATGTAATAGGGTATTTTAAAATATTAGCACGAAGGAATTGAAAGGAAACACAATTTACGATAGGTTACGATGCAGCAATAGATCTTAGGAGCAACTCAACAAATCGTAACCACAACATTGTCTTCGCTGTTCATCAAACACTGGCCCTACGAGTAACGAGTTAGACATTAGCGACATCTATATAAGTTATATGCAGGTTTTTGTTACACATTTATTAGTTATAATGTAAGTTATAATTTGTTCTGCTGTAATTGTAAGATTAAAAGTTTTTTTGGTAGGCTTTAATTTGTTAAGCTAATTGATTTATAAATCATAATCATTTATTCAGGCAATATTATTAGAGTAGACGATGTGTGAATTGTCGCAAATTCACAATATTTCATTTAAGATCTTGAAACGCACTCATACATTTTATTTGTAATTTAAATGGCATCATATCTAATGAGATAGATATAATGTACGATTTTAAACATAAAACACTTAATTTGATTCCACTTCATATGTAAAAAATATATCAATGACTCTCTATTATCTGATCAACAAATTTACTGTAGTTCTTCACTTATCGCTCACCTGCCAGTGATAAGACACGACAACACATAAAACCGGATGTAAAGTCGTGACTTGATGTCTCTAACACACAAACAAGAACTCACACATAAACACACACATATAACTTTTATGGGACAGGGAAATAAAAATGGTTTTGGGTAACTTACAAAGTAAGATATTTACTGGCAACAAATTTTGCTTTACGATTCCCCCTTGGGTTCGTCAAACCTTGCGATTTATTTAAAGCTTGCTTTTTACCGCTGTGTTGTTATTATGTACAGATGTTTCATTTTTTCATTGTACGTTTTCACGCCCTCAGGATAACAATTTTAATCTTATCTATAGTTTTTTTTTATTGTATAACAATAAGTAATAAATAGACGAACGATAAGTGTTCATAATGGTAATACATATATTTAGGATTTAGTTATGAACAATTGTCCTATTTTATTACTAAAACCGGAACCCAGTACCTTGAGCACGATTAAAACTTAAAAATTATCGTTTCGATTGGCAGTTGCGAGCTGAAATAATTTAATTTGTATTTATTTGAAAACGCATTTTTTATGTTCTCATGTATACACTTGTTATTACATTAGCTCTGATGTATTATATTTTTACAGCTTGGTCCAATGATATACTGAAGAGACAAGGTATTTAATCTCTACCTTGTAATTTCTGGTAGTCTTTAATACTAAATATTTACTAATTACATCACATGATGCCTGGTGATAATTCGTAGGGACGGTGCTATCGATTACGATATGAGCGCTACGAGTGCTACGTCGTAGGCGTATATGCTACTTTTCAAGATCGTACATTTAGGTGCGTAATGCCATTCGACAATGTATAATAATGTAAATTTTTGCATGAAACTATCTAGAGAGCAACAGCCGCCTGTTTTTTTTGGATGGATTACATAGTTTAAATAATATATAACTCTTGTTAAATAAATCCTCATATATTTGCAAAAACCTCCTACTTTCGGGTACTCCATAAAGTCTCGCTGTTATATTTGATTACGCCAGATGGTTTATTGCCTCTCGGTGGCAGTAAAGTGATTGAGATGTATGTTCCTTTGCCTCGGAAAAATTTGCAGTCATAATTCTTCATTTATTTTGTACAAGAGCGTGCTGCTTAAGATCTTGTGAGAATGAAATATTTTTTATCTGGTTGCAGCGTTTATTTACATTACACTACTGGGCACGATTGTCCTCTGAAACTGTTAAAGACTTGATGATGGGTCCTCATTGCTCCAGTGCGAACTTGCGGAGATAGGCATTAGTGGTCAAACCATTTACATTACTTTAAAAGTGCTTTCTAAGACTTCGAAAAGGTTCATATTGTAAGGTAATGGTTTTGGATAAACGATTGTAGTAGTGGCCTAAGACCTGGATTTGTGCCTGGTGTATGGCAATACGTTCACCATCTATTTCATAATAGGAGGT
Organism: Parelbella polyzona; assembly: GCA_018244815.1. Lineage (NCBI taxonomy): Eukaryota > Metazoa > Arthropoda > Insecta > Lepidoptera > Hesperiidae > Parelbella > Parelbella polyzona. The sequence goes on along the minus strand of DWMF01002239.1, from coordinate 4,692 downwards.
AAACCTAACGGGTGGAATGTGTGAGTGTACTACCCTTCTCTGCCTACGAATTAAAGGCACGATGTTAGGTTACATATTATGAAGATAAATTTTAAGATTGTGCGTAGTGTATGCAAAGAGTTTGACTAGACGCTGATTTTCGAAAGATCTATTGTGAAATGGTCGTGGACGATAAACAGACTTTTTTTCGTTTAAGCTTCAATAGTATCTTTAAGTAGAATATTCACGCATTGTATGTAAAAAAGCCTTTGTTTATTCTCCCAGCGAAATCACGGAAGCCTTGAGCGGCGCTGACAATTCAATAGTATTATGACACACAGCTACAAGGAGAACACAAATGAGAATTTACGCGCACACATAGCGTTGTTTACAGCGAATAGCGATTACCCCCAATCCGCCCTTAATGATGATCTGTGAAGACACGGCACCCATAAACGTCGAGGACGCTAAGGATATATTCGCAAAATACTCTTTCAGCAAAAAAATATTAAGGGGAAAATATACGATCTTGAGATTCTCTTGAGAATCAGAGGTTATACTCGTATGTGTCGTTTTTTTATAATTATTCTATAGTCACGCGTTTTGGAATCGCTATCGCTGTGCTTACATGAATTCCATAAATTTCCGGATTCGATGCCCGGTCAGATAGATTCTTAAATTTTCAATTTACACTGATCTCACTTTCCTGAATTTTTGCTTTTGCTTTCATCTCAATTTTGTGTGTTAGTATTAGTCAATTGGCATAAAGAAGTCTATAAAATAATCGTGACAAATTTGGAAAAACTTACATTTTTATATTGCGTTGTTTGATAAATTTTCCTTTCGCTGTATAGCAATGATCGCTATTTTCATCTTAAAGAACATTAAAAATGACTATTAAAAAAACAAACGGAACAAAACAGCTTAATAGTCAAATAAAAATTCACAAAGAAATGATAATACTTTCAATTTGAATAAAACGCGGGTTCGTAACGCCGTATAATAATTTCGAAAGCCTTAATGATTTCAATACGAACAACCTTTTGTGGAGGTAAGGGCCTGAATTTACGTTATGGCTATCGAGTTCCTTAACGATTCGTTACGCTAACGAACGGCAACAAAAAGTTAGCGCGTAATTGTAAAGATATTTTTAATGAAAATGTGCTGGCTGCGGGGTACTTAGCAACAATGATAGCAATTTTACAACACAGCCTCAACACTCAAGGTTCAACATTACACATTTGGGGCGTGGCTATAATTTTACATGACGTTTCATGTTTTTCAAATTACATGTCATAGTGATCTAAAGAAAAATGTGAGAAACTTATATACTTTCATGTTTTCCATAGTGTACTTTTAAAATACCTGCCAATGCGCATGTGGCCAAGATGATTAATTGATAATAGCTCTCACCTCGTTCGCATTTGAAAATGTTGCTAATGTCCTTTTGTGTTTTTGCCATTATTTAGTTCCATTATTAAAAATGAACACTATTATTTATGTACGCAAAGTGGCTGGCAGTGGTTGGACATGAAGAGTTGAAGATCGAGCTCAGTGAATAAAATCTATCTACCTGTAAGCATGTACATATTATGTTATATGACGTATCTATTTGTAATATAAATTTTTACACAATTTATATACAATTTACATAACAAGCTAATACACATTTTGAGAAAATAAATATTTTAGGCACCTAAATCTAAAAAATTCATAACCATCTCGGTCGACTGGCAGGTAAGAAAAATGAGAACATATTTTATTATACAAAATAACATCGTTAGTACACATTAAAACCAAAAATGAAAACTGAAACTCAAAGCGACTGCAGCGGGACACAAAGTCATGTAAAGACATTTTAATTCTGTTTAAGTGTGCACACACAGCGTTAGCACGTCGTCACCGACTCGCGCGCGCTTTTGGCAACGCTCGGGACATTTTGGGGTATTACCATACTTACATCGATTTATTAAAAAATGTATGTGACGTACTAAATTACTAAGTAATTACGCTGTTTCGTTCTGTCTTCGTTCTGTCTTTGGTTCGTTGTTCCAATGGGTTTTAAACCTGGCTATTGAAACTAGGATTTACACTTTCACCTGAACTCAACTAATTTTTCATTTTGGGGTCGGACTCATAATCCTAGTTTCATCAGTTAGGTTCACTGATCATTGGAAAAATTTTAACAAGGACAAGAATTTTCTGATTAGTCGATTTGGCTTCGACTTAAAAATATTTCAATTCAAAGTAGCTTTTTTAGACAATAAGCGATTAAGAAACGGGGAAATAAAACTGTTGACCGTAACATGATATATTATCAAAAGTTACAAGAAAAACAAAGTTTATTTGTACGTAGCTATGTTCTGAATAACAATGAACAAAAATGTATGTGTTCCAGTACGAAATACACAACTCAGGCCTGCAAGTTCACTGGCGCTGCAGATGTAACAATGGGTAGAAATGTCCCAGTCTATTGTTAGCATAGATGGCGGTCCACGGTACAGTTATTAAAATCTTATTAGGAAATTTACTTAACTTCGAATGAAGCGTTATGAAAGGTTTTCAATTATTTCTTTAAAACCTTTATTGTGATACTGTACAATCAGTTTGTAGCAAAGAACGAACTTAATACTCAATGGTATTTTCTACCTTGTAAATAAATATATACATATTTAGACACAAATTACAACAGCTTACATATATCGGCAACGCTTTGTCTAATACAATAGTTCTTCATGGTGGTCAACTAAACGACAGTGCTGCCATCTGTTCAATAAAAAATACGCTGATACCTCTAGCAAAGAACTTTCGAGTGGCGCTTTGTATAAGCCAAGTGTTATATGATGCGATAGTTATTGAAGTCTATATTGTCGTTAAGTAACACATTTCACAGCCCACAGTCATTTCTACCAAAGGTAAAGTCTATGGACAGCTAAGTTTTTGTGACAGACGAACTGCAACATGCATGCCGCCTGCAATTTCCCAGTTTGCAACACTTGTGACACTTGCTCGCTGTTTGAATGCAACTGCCGCGGTTAGTCAGGTATATTATTAACAAGTTCAGAAGAGTTGCTCGTTGTTAACGCAAATTTAACGGTGGCTTTGTTCCTTGGATGTGTTTCTACATATGTACATTTGTAAGATCACGTTCGAAACAATAAGAAGCATGGAATTTAAATTTGTTACCGCGTCACTGATATTGAGGAACTGAGTGTAAGATATAGTATTAGCTCTCGGTTGATTGTAGCCAGCAACTGGGAACCGGTGTCAAAGTTATATACAGTCAATATGAAACAGAACAAAAACAGGACTATGAGTGCGAGTTGGTTTAGTTATTATTTGCTACTAATTTTATTTCAATGGTAATACGATTGTAGGAGTACGACCGTTCGTAAGTATTACACTATTCGGTTAAACTTAACTTTGGTATAGTGCGTCTAGCGTAATAATTACTACTCTGTTCAAACTACAGACGGAAAACATTATTTTGCTTTGTGTGTTTCGCTAAATTAAAAAAATATTTTTAAAAATAAAAGAAGTTTCAATACATTTTTTAAATAACACACAGCATTTGTAACAGTTATTCGGCACAAAAATGCATGTCGACATGTACTCGTTTCGCTTTTTTGAAGTTTTTTCCTTCGTACACCCGCTAAAACCGAATGAAATTTTTGTAGTCGCCAAAGATTTAGACATGCTATCGCCGACCAGTTATGCGGCGTGAATGTAAATGAACGCTACATGTTTGCTTGGGAATTCTGAAAGATTTATAACACTATTTTACTCGGAACTTTAAAGATCAGGAAATGTAATTTGTGGCTTTTTTACTTGTAAAAATATTGTAGAAAAATTACTGAGCATTTTTGTAAACGACACTTCAAGTGTTGTGTACATATATCCTGCTTAAACTGTTGTATAATGTGCGCATTCAAACAAAGGGTGGTTAAATGAGCCTTAAACAAGAATAATGCATCCCACCTTTAAGTCGCGTCGTAGGAGGAGGCAGAGAGTGGTCTAATTATATTTAAGGTTTGAAAGGTCTTTGAGTTAAAGTTACCCTTTATTGAGGCCGGCAACCCCCAAGTGATTATTTACTTTTTCTCATTTACGTCCACGGTTAAAATCTTGGCATGTTTCTACAAAATTATGTGCGTTTTAAGATTAAATATCACTTGCTGAAACGATGAAGGAAAATCTTGCAAGGATATCTGCAAACTTCAGAGTTTTCCATAATGTGTGTGTGTAATAATAATAGTAAGTAATAATGTGTGTTCTAAGTCGTGTGTATTTTGCCAACTTTCCCTTGACCTTTATGGCATTATATGTATGTATACGTAAATTAACTTTTTTATGACTGAGAAAAGACCGTGTCTAACGGTGAACGGTTGACGATGACGATGATGAATTATTCGTAAGTAGTATTTAGTATTCCTAAAAAGGGCAGTTTGTTTTTTGTTTATACAAACATTACTAACCACCATCGTCGCTGGCAAGTTCTGTATCCAATTACATACATACAAATTGGTTTCAAGGATTTGTTCTTACGATTGTCGTCGTTAAGAATACACAATATGTAGTGTAAAATGCTATTTTAGTAATAAAATAAGTTTAGTGCCTTGACTGCTTCGTTGGTCAAGCGGTTGCAAGCGCGACTGCCGATCGAGAGGTTCTGGGTTCAAATCCCGTGTCGGGTAGGTACTATTGGATTTTTCT
>DWMF01002238.1:0-10333 GCA_018244815.1 Parelbella polyzona | reverse complement strand
CCTAGCACCCCACCGCCACCCTCGACCACCCCCGACCACGTAACACACACCAATCAAAAACACACTAACCTTACAAACACATGCATACGTGACGCATACCTTCATACATACAAGGACAATTCTCACGCACACACACCCAGCAACACGTGCAAGCCTTATGCGTATTATATTTGACGCACACATTCAAACTCACGTGCGCAACGCATATACAAACAGATTTTCACGGACATCAATACGTTGTGACAATGAAACGCATAAATATATCAGATAATATCATCAACAAGCTAGCGTGAGACACTTATGGTCGAAAAATTTAAATTAAGATCGCAAATTAGTATCAATCTTTTACAATACATTACATGACTACTATGTGTTTAATCTTGTAATGTTTAACGTGTGCTACCGCCCATTTCGTTTGATATTTACTACACTGATAATAATACGCTGTTTATGTTCATTTGATTGTCGTTCCATTAATTATCAATATAATAACTGAGTAATATAAGATATAATTAATTTTACTATTTCTATCTAAACAATAACAATAGTATAAACGTAATATCCGGACGCCTTTGTTATTAACAATGAGCAGTGTGCTGTGGTCATTAATACGAGCACACATGCAAGGGTGCTTACGTACTTATGTCAAAACGCACACAGACAAAGGCAGACACTGCTGACGTCAGGCGTCGCAGAGAAAAATGCAAAATGCAACACACATTAGAATGATAAACGTCGCAGAATGTCGCAAGGTTAGATAGAAAATTTCTGTACGGCAGAAAAAAGTTAATGCTAGATATTAGCGAAATGATATGTTTCTATGAACGTCGCGGTCTAGGAACAGCCAATTAGACGGTTGGCGTTTAGAACTTAGAAGCTCAGCTCAAGCTGGTATTTTTACTAAGTTAGGAGGCATTCAAAAAAGAATTTGTATTACGCAATTATCATAATTATTTTATCTTCATCCCGGTTCCATTACGACATAGGCAGAAAGCAGCGAATGCCAAATCTACATCCTTACAGACCTCACATTCTTCTGTTGCATTCATCATAACAGCTTATTATAAATGCAATACTTAAAGTAATAATGATTTATTACTTTTGCAACAGTTAATTGCACATATATTAACTATATGGAAGTATTCAATTTTATATAAAAGCAAGTGTAGATACACATTTAAAAACAAGCTGCAGACTGAGATAGGCATTTTGCAAAAAACGGGGTCGCGCCACTGATAACGGGGTCATTTTGCAAAGTTACGACCTACCCAGTATATTGTACATGTACACTTTCAATTATGCGACCGTTTGTAACGTTCTGAAAGTATAACATTAAAATGTTATGTACTATAATATTGTAATTAGTTAGGTACGATTTGTGAAGGCCGTACGCAGTAATGCCGTTACGTTTAGGTTTCCGAACGCAACTACAATTTATGTTTCAGTACTGATGCAGACATTGCTTCAAATGTTGTGCTGACGTATGTAAACATTTAAAAAGATAAAAATGCGACTGATAATTGCCATCTCATTTTCATATTATATCATACACTGTTGAGAACATTTGGAATAATTATATTTGTTTATTTACAGATATACTAATATACAAAAATACAATGATTTTGTCTATTAGGTACTGTACATGATTTTTTCATGTATTAATGTAGAAAAACTTAATTATTTTATTTACTGACATGGCAAAAATGTATGGATTTATTTATTGCTGTACATAATAGTCTTGGTACAACGTATACGTTCCAGTAATAGATTATTGAATAGACTTCAGTTATGGATGTTCTTATAGAATCCATTTATTTATATGTTTTATTAGACGAGTGTTGATATGTTGTTTTCATTTGCCAGCAGGTAGCTGTTGACGTCCAAAGTAGCCAGCCCGCCGGCATTTCGTTCTAACCCCGCTCCCTCCACCCCCTTCCAAGATTGCTGCCACCATGGGTCGGAAGAAAATACAAATATCTCGGATCACGGATGAACGGAATCGACAGGTCAGTAACCTTTCAACTCCAGAATTTCTCATTGTTTACTACCCTTTTCTTAGTCATTACTTATTTGATTAAAATTTTATTAATATGATATGAACAACCCAGCTAATTTTAAAATCATTGTTAACAGCATAAAAATAATAAGCAAAGAATATATTGCATAAAAAAATATTACATGTAAAAATTAATTATTGGCGTTAAACTAGATTCCGCTTGTTTCTATTTTTATATGTAAGGGTTGTTAATAATAGTCAATGTAATATTAAATGATAATTAAAACGGTTACGTTCTGTTATTTTTACTTCTTACCCGTAACAGACGTACACATACATATCTATGAACTCTCACAGCAGCAATATGTAGTGAATGCTCTCTCCCTTCCTGTTACACATCCAACTCGCTAATTTGAATAAGACGAAAAATAATATGACGCGTCTGTTCACGGCTTAAACTAAATACAATATATAACATAACAATTATTCGAGGCATTTTGCCAACAATACCGGTAATATATTATGTGTTAATTTTAATATTTTATAAACAATAAGGTCCCGTATACAAAAATGAATATATTTAATATGCTATGTTCCTGCACGTTGAATGTTACAACATTACAATATCATAATACCAATAAATTACATAATGATGGAGTAAAATATTGTTCCGGTGACTGATATTGAAAAAGTTATTGGCATATAAAATTAAATTTTTTTAAACATTTCACGATTACTCGAGACGATAAATTCCCTAATTATTACAATTCATTACGATCACAAAAGTACATTCTGTGAAATCAATTGATCGTGAGATATTTTCACCGTGTAAATAAGAGGTTATAATGTGTTGCCGTGTCACCCCTTTGAATGATGTTTGATTTCATTATTTACACAATTTGGCTGTAAAGATTTCAGTCAATGATGACCATATTTTAAAGACCCGACGTGCTTCTTGTCGATACAGCAATCTAAATAAGTTATCACATAGCAAGAGATTTTATCGTGCAGTCAATAATATTGGCGCCAAGTGAACAATATGGCCGGAATGTGTCGTTAAACACAAGGTTGCTAAAGGGTGAAATGACCTTAGCGGTCTGACCCAACAGATGTGGTGTATCTACTGCAGAATATTATCTGGGGGCAACGACCGCTCCCGCTTGTCGTTTATTAATTATACGATTACACTGTATAGCGCCCTTAGCCACTTTAAACGGACCCATTAGAACATAACATCAACTCGCAAATATTAAACGGAAGTTCACAGTCGAGGCTCTCTTTATCTGGTCCCGTAATAGGGTAGTCAGACGGCTGAAATGGAAGTTACGAAGGTCAGGTCTTTTCAAACCCATTAACCTCTAATCTGAAAGATTTTCGAATTTCACTGTTTGTACTACGTTCGTTGCTTTTAAATTAAAACATTTAATTTTAAAATGCCTTCGATCCTATCTTTTCATTTATTTTAATAATTATATTGTATTCATGATTAGTATAAAATCCTTTATAATTCATTTTATTTCTTACCTAGCAGTAATCAAATATTATTTTATACAATAATAGTTTTTTAAACAATAATCGGTAATTATAATTGCCTATTCGATGTCACTTCTTTTTTTTTTTATTAGATATTTCACCTACTTGCGTCACAATCGCTAGATCCTTGAGACTGGCTGAATAAAAAATATAATATTGTTCATTTGATTGCAAATATATTGTGTTAATTGCGACAAATGCCGTACAAAATTCTAATTTAACGACATCGGTGTCCGGTTTTAAGGAAAACCAACGTATAATCCAACCGCGTACAGGGAAACGGCGAAGCTCGTCGGAATTGTATTTTTTTCTGTGTTGCCAACGTCTAGTAACAATGACGAACCCGCTAATTACTTGCAATGTCCATGACCCAATAAACCGGGTGCAATAACTTCACACTCTTAACATAACGCAATAATTTATTCAATATGCCCGTACATCGAAAGCGATTGTTGTTGTGTGCGTGTCACGTGATCTTTCCAAATATGACGTCAATATTTAAAATTAATTGCATTACGTGACGGCTGTCTGTCTACCCCTTAAGGGATCTGGCCTGACAACACAATAAAAATGTGTACATTTGTTTAATACAACACTTTTTTACGATTTTCGACTTTCTCCAGAAATATAATTTGCAATTTAATTTATAATTAATTATTATGTTACAATCAATTTACAAAACCTGGTATTAAAATTTCAGGTTACATTCAACAAGCGCAAATTTGGTGTGATGAAGAAGGCGTACGAGCTCAGCGTGCTGTGTGACTGCGAGATTGCCCTCATCATCTTCAGCTCGAACAACAAACTCTACCAATATGCTAGCACAGATATGGACAAGGTAAGACACAGATTAAAATAGGTTCAGTATTATTAAAAATAGTTAAGGGACGGCGATCAGGGCTGAACAGAAAACCTTTCGAGATACGACAATATAAAAATAAAAGCTAAGTGTAATGAAAAAATAGCCAACCCTAAGATTGGATATTGGATTACAAAGGAAAATTATATACGAGGATAAACATTGTGAAATACATTTTAAAATGTCTGGTTTGCCGTCTAGGTGTCTAGGTGACCGTATTATATTGGTCTCCGTTAATATTACTTTTAGAAAATTATATTATCCTATTTTGATAATTGCATTAAAGTTTCATAATAACATAATGAGTCACGCATTGACCCTGAAGCAATACTCTTTGATAATTATAATCACAAAAATTTAATATTATTTATAATTAATGAAATTATCAGGCATTTAAACTGCATATTAATATTTTTCGAAGATTTAACCGAGCTGTCTTCTTAAATAATATATAAATGGAACATTTTTTCCGATTTTGTCTGTAATTTTAAACAATAAATTGTTCGGGAATTGCGTTTGTTAAAAAAACTGCATAATTAGCCAATTAACAATAAAGGTCAATGCACTGAGCTTTACTTTGTTCTGAGTTGTATTATAATGTAATACTATATTTATTGTAATAAATATACGAATTACACGGAGTAAGTTTTTGAAACCAAATGGATCCATATATCAATGCAAAAAGGCTTTAACTTTAATAGCACACTGTTAGCATTGTCCATATAGAACCAATGTTAATATAGAATTAACCAACTTGAGCGTCTTTTGTTATAATTAGTGATACCATTTTTATTAAACGGAAGGCAGCGCTTTCGACTAGTTTGAAACACTATTGCCTAGATGGAAGCACCGTCGTCTTCCACAGCGTATTGCTTACAACACTTTAAATTTCTTCTAACTTCATTTTCGCAAAAAACGACATGAAATAAAATATTGTGTTACACTGTCGACTTGGAAACAGTGTATTGCAAGACATTGCTGGCTATTTTTTTAAATATTACTCACTTTTGCTACACTTGCCGGAAATGAAGATGTGTGTCCGATTTGCAGGTTCTACTAAAATACACGGAATACAACGAGCCGCACGAGTCGCTGACCAACCGCAATATCATCGAGGTACATTAAGTACGGCGTCATCTGTGTGCCCGTGATCGCAATGCAATGTCCATGCAATATTGACTTATCCCATTAACCGCGTGCTTTTACTCACAACCAACCCTAATGCAAAAAGAAAACAAACAACTATAACTAAAATAATACCACCCCAATTAAATTGAAGACCTCTGCCACCGATTAATGTATATCCGTAGACCCCCTCACCCCCAGAGTCGATATGTCTATAGACGTAGAATGTCACGAAACGAAAAACTGTTATAGACGATAGCGTAGAGACACGACCCCGCCGACCAGCATGAGCCGTTTTATGTCCTGTTAGAGACCGACGACGACCAAAACATCAGACACGTTTTATACTAACAATTTATGACCAGATACCCCAAATGTTTACGTTATTTTCTCCTTGTTACAGCATGGGTTTTATAAATAAGTATATATATATTTACATATATTTTTTGTGTTTATTTGAGTTAACCTCGCCCACCTGACTCTGAGTTGTGATGCAAGGGTAAAGTCAGTGTTGTATCATTGCATTCGACACTACACACATATGTACGCTAAAAAGTTACCACATACAATTACTTTAGTGATAGCGCTTAGTACGTTTTGGCACTTTTTATTTTTGAACCCTCCACTACATACTGAGAACACTAAATTTCGAATGGATGTGAAATATTTTGGTAGAACTAAGTAAACACTAATGGTGTGTATAGAGGGTGTATTAATAATTTAACTTGATTTAATGCATGCGAATTGTAACGTCGAGGAGTTATGTTTTTGGCCCATCAAGCCACCTGAGCTGGTTTCGCTGACACTTGCAGGCACTAACGAAGAAGGAGCATAAGAACGGAGTGATGTCGCCGGACAGCCCGGAGGCGGAGCCCGAGTACAACCTGACACCCCGAACCGAAGCTAAATACTCCAAGATCGACGAAGAATTCCAGATGATGATGCAAAGGAACAACCAGCTGAACGGCAGCCGCGTCGGAGTGGGTGTGACTGGGAGTAACTACAACCTGCCCGTCAGCGTCCCCGTCGGGAGCTACGATCAGTCTCTACTGCAAGCTAGTCCACAAATGCACACGTCTATCAGTCCACGGCCATCGTCTTCGGAAACCGATTCAGGTATTTCTATATATGTTTAGTCTGCACATAGTAAATGCAACATATAACAATAAATTATATCAAGACAAGTTTTCGAAATTTTTCTTCAAATTTAAGTTGTTCATTAATTCCTAATTTGATATTTTCAACACTTCGCCAAAAATGATGCCAGCAGATTTTTCTTTTTTTTAAGTTACAATCGTAACCGAGGGAAATCCCCGGTTTTCGGGAACTCTTTTTCAAAAACATTCGTTACAACACTTAACATTTTGCGAATCATTTTAAAATTTATTGTAGATCCCAATGTAATATTTTATAAGTACAAATTGTCAAAATGACTTAGTGTTTGCTACACAAGTTTTTTTGTAACAATTCAAAAGGCAAAAAATCGAAAATACGATGTCGGTCGGTAATCTTTATATACATTACATCACATTTGGAATAAAATTGACGCTTTTTTATAAAATTGCAAGTTTTAAATACGCCTAGACTGTAATTATAAAGATGTTAAATTAATATAAGTATTAAGACAGACGACAGTTACTTTCAACTATATCTCTGTTTGGAATCAGCCGTCTATAATGTTTCTAGGGCACTTAATGAAATATCTTTCCAATCGGGGACAGCAATTATAATTTAGCACCGTTTCCTTCCAATTTCTCGAATCAATAACCTAGCCACTCTAGATGGCTACATAACTTAACAGGTTCTTGCTTTACGTCCGATAACTTCAAATGATTCATTAATATGATATGTCAATTCCATTAAACCGCCGTAGATGTATATAGAGAGTAATGGCTGTAGAAGCTCATCACGTCTAGAAGATAAAGATATTTAGCACTCGACGCTCTCTGCCTAACTCCTAACGGACTAGACGTGATCATATAATATAACTCCTTTTCAAAATGCACTTTAGCTAGCTGATATATTAAAAACAACAATTAAAACGACGACGGTCAATTAAAGTACTAAAACTGAGTGCTTCCTTTTTAGTTTCCTCCGTACTTTGCTCACACCCAGTCGCCTTTTTAAAAGAATATCTTTATATACCTATTTCTTTATTACTTTAACATATTAGTGATTTACGTTAATGCCCTTTTCACATGCTCATAAACATGTAATCGATACAACGATGATTGCAGTTTACCCAAGTGGGGGGATGCTCGAGATGTCAAACGGCTACGCTGGTTCCGGGTCGCCGCTGGGCGCGGGGTGCACGCCGTCGCCCTCCCCGGGGCCCGCGCCCTCCCCCCACCGACACCCCCACAAGCCGCACGCACACGCTCCGCCGCCCCACCACTCGCCTCGCCACAACAACCTACGCGTCGTCATACCCAACTCGATGCCGCCGCCGCAAGACGACATATCATATACTGGAGAGGTAAGGAATCTTTGATGTTCACCTCCTATACAGTATTCCATAACACCTACTGCCTAACAGTAAAGTGTTGTTATAAAGCCTGTTTAGCTAACCCATTTTCTGACAAGACAAGATATTGCAAGATAGAATGTACTAAAGAGGTCTTTATATTCATATCCCTCGTACAACTTTAATCTTCAAATCATGAAATGGGCAATTACATGTTAAGTACTTCGAAAGAATAAGAGCCGGACTAACAGACAGGGCGCTTGACGATAAGTGGTCACCATTGTCTGCGAACATTAGCAACATCCGAGAAGTGACCACTTCGTTGCCGGCTTTGAAGTCGAGTTTTCTTTGCGCCTTTCCTTTACCGTATAACAGATGCGTTGCCGGCCATTATTAATAAAAAGGAGCGTTATTGTAAATATTACGAGATAGAGATACTTATTGTACATAAATATTATAGAACGAAATATTATCCTCTTAACGATGTAGAATAAAACATTACAATCATTCATAATTTCACATTCGCGAAGAACTAAACCACTGGTGCTATGAATGCTCCCAGGAGATCCTGCATGTTTTGCCACAAAGCTTATCTTACTTAGTTATGTAAACAAATTTTCCTATGATACTAATACCAATTAACCTCTCTCTTCCCTAATAGTATGGTATGGTCTTCCAGACACCGCTAAGCTACTCAGGACTCGGCAACTTCGGACCACAGGACTATAGCATGGGCTCGGACATGGGCATCGGGCTGTCGTGGGGCGCGCACCAGCTGCAGACGTTACAGCACAACAGGTACCTGTCTGTGCCCAATTTGGATTTTATTCTCTTTGCTTTATCTATCATATTTAGCTTTAAGCTTCTCCTTTTAATCAGACTTGCCTTATAATGAATATCTGCTGTAGTTGTAACAAGTCGGTAAATTTTTTTATCAGAAAAAAAAAACGAAAAAAAATTATAAAAATTAAATAAAAAGTATATTCATCCGTTGTAAAGTAATGTATTTATATTTTATAAATTAAAAAAATCGTTATAAGTACAAATGTTGCTGTTCGCGCCGAATAAAAAAAAAATATTTGTAGAAATTGATGTTACAGTTAATATTAAAAGTTTATTTAAATTTTATAAAAATACGAACAAAGTAAAATAAAAATATTCCCCGCCGAGACAGCTGTTCGCTGCCGTGACCAGGATTCGAACCTGGGTTACTACGGCCACAACGTAGGGTCCTAACCACTAGACGATCACGGCTATCGAGGCTATTGATCAATTAATGAAGTATCGCAACACTTTAAACTTATTATAGTTTAAAAGTATATATCATGCGGCTGAGTTATCAGTATCCAAGAATATTTTTTAAATTTGCCAATCGTATTTTATACAGGCATTAAATAATGACAAGTCTTTTTTATATTATTATTATGTAACCTAATAAATTGCTATCGATATACATATTTAATTATATAACAAGTTTTAATTTACTCATTTTCTACCAATACTTATATCAAATTATTTCCTAAAAGATTGAATTATTCAAATTCAATAATACTTATATGTTGATAAAGTTTTGAAAGTCGTCCTCGCAAAATAAAACTATAATTTTTACCAAGACGTAATCAAATATCATTCAATAGTCCATGGTGGACACATTTGTTATGAAACGCGATAGCCCATTGAATCTCATGTATCAGTTTACACGTCAAGCGACGCATGTCGGAGCCGCAAGCCGCGTTACTTTTACACTTAGCGTCAAGGCCTCCGATACAACTGATTAACCGTGTCGGGCCACGCACGGCTGGCTTCTATACAAAAGTTAATCGATCAAAAAGATGTGTAAAAACTTAAATGTTTTCCTTTAATCTACCTTGATACTCGCAATGAATACGTACATTTAGGCGGTTTCCTCGTATACAAAAAAAAATTAAATTTCAGCCAACGTACAAATTAATAGTAAACAAAAAGTAATTGAGTGGCCATTCGTCTCACAAGTAAACCGTTTACCATTAATATTTAAACGTTTTTATAATTTTGTATTAGCCCGAATTTAAACGCTTAAAGTTAAAACGCAGAAAAACTGTTCGGCATAAATAATTTCTTAATAAATATTCAGTGGACATTAAAATTTACTTTGCCATATGAAAAAATGCGATTGAATATTTGAGAAAAAAATCTGCGGTTAATATAATATGCCTAATATTCAAAATAATGATGTTCACATTCACAAATGAATTATCAGCAATATGAAAATAAAAAAAAGCTCCGCCGAGACAGCTTTTCGCTGCCGTGACCAGGATTCGAACCTGGGTTACTACGGCCACAACGTAGGGTCCTAACCACTAGACGATCACGGCTA
>DWMF01002237.1:0-10333 GCA_018244815.1 Parelbella polyzona | reverse complement strand
ATTTTTCTAATTTAGAATTTCTAGTAGTGACTCGGAGTCTGGAATTGTGCCCGATGTATGGCAATAGGCTCACCACCAATTCCATGGGACTTAACTTAACTGGTGAAACGTGGGACTGTACTACACTCCTCTGCCTACCTCTTCGGGGATTACAGGCGTGATGTTACATTTTTGTTGAAGTACAGATACCTTTGTTTATGTTAAATGGAACAGAATTTGTAAATGAAATAAGCGAATAGGACACTGGCAACCGCACGATTTGATAACTTTCAAAATATACCTAAAACAATTGTCCATTAATTTGCAATAATTTCGAGCAACTTTCCTCATTGGCTCGAGATCGTTTTTCGCTAGATTTATTGTCCGAAGTTTGTGTTAAGGCCAAGGGTAGGCCCGACGTCGCTCCCGAGGGAGAAACTTTGGTAGATAATAAATAATTGTTGAAGCCCTTTGTTCAATTTGTAAAATGTATACTAATTTTCGACACCTCGGCGCGAAACAGTGAAGAATATTGTAAGAATATTGTAAACGAGGTATGAATAATATCATACAATATTTTAATCTAGGTATTTAAGTAATTACGCTCAATATCTAATTCGAAAGTAAAATACTTTTTTGTTATTGATTGTAGATAAAGTTACTGTAATTTGTTAGTTTAATTATGCTTGAAATTACAGAAATATGAAACGAATTCTTCACGAACCAAGCATGTTCTTATTTCGTATCATCAGACTAACTTGCATTTATAAAGGAGTACTCCGGTGTTCCCAGAAAGTGTGAGATACGGGGCGCATTTTCATAGTGTTTTGTTTCAGCTGACAACGTTCGAGGGAATCTAACGATTGCCGGACAAATTTCGGATTACAAGTAACTGTACAACCAATAACAAAAACTCTCTACAACCGTTGAATTATCAGAAGGGGTCCGTTAACCTAACAATTTTTCGAAACCTTCCTTTCCCTTTTCACGTGTTTCATAAACTCAACAGATTACAGCAACTTTGATTCGGTCGGCGCTCGGGACCGATCAAATAAGATTTAGTAAGTTCCGCAAGTTTTTCAAATGAAATCGTTCAACTGATTAGACTCTCTTCTAGCTGCCGACCTTTTTCGTAAATCCTGCGATCGAAGAATTGGAAATCGGAAATCTGCATACTGTTAACTTTTATGAGGATTGTAACTGTTTGTACATGGCTGTGGTAATCTTTTTTTTTAAATAAATCAAATTTTATTTACCTCCAGTATGTATAGTTGAATAAAGAAGATGATTCTGTAAGAATTTTAGAAGACAATGAAATGGAAGAAGGAGAATCGAGTGAAAGGGAGAGCCCGGCGTGTGCTCTTATTGGTAGTGTGGCTGATAATCTATCATAAGACACACGCGGCTCTCTCTGTCTCTTTAATCTGCTTGAGGAAAAAAGAAGACAACATCTAAGTACCGAAGATTGTCCATTTAACACAAAATAAAAATTTAACACTGTTTGGACGAGAAATAATAAAGAATTTCTTACAATGCGTATTGTAATATCATAGGTATAGATTTTTTTTAAATATCTATGTCACTTACCTTAAATTTTATTTTATATCCAATTGACGAGTATTACCAAACTATCTATATAGGATCAAGATCAAGGCCTTTCTTCCTTCCTTCCTTATGAAGTCTGTAGGATTTTATGTGAACATTCTATTCTTGTATTTTTTTGTATAAATAACCGAGCGCGTGACGGGAAGTAGTGGAAGTAGAGTACATCCCACGCACTATCTTCGGCAAACGGATGTTGTCCCGGAATCCTTAGTGGGTCCTCGAGGCTGTATACTCCTTGTCAGCCTAACTAAAGAAAAATCATAATCGAAATGATATTTCTTTCTGTACATGTCAAACTTTTATTTCAGATATAAAGAATCACGAGCAATCCTACGGAACTGTAATTGATACCGGAAATGTTATGTGTTGATTTTATTTTGTTTTGGATCATGTAGCGATCAGAGGGGAACGGTTAACTCCTTTCAATCTGTATCACTATTAGAGTTTCAATGGTAACATTTCTGAAAATCACTTGAAATCCATTCTTTTTACATGTCAGTAATAGTGATAATGACTTAACATTTCATTCATTCAATCATTTTATGTAATAATGACTGTGATTTTGGACCTAATAAACATAAAGAACTGTTGCGTTATAACTGGATCCAAATATTATCCCAACATTTTTTAAAGTATACGATAACAGTTCCGTAGCACGCTGCACTGCAGATAGGAAATACGGATCCATCTTTAGTAAGAATCTGAATGGCAATAAGAGCAAACAATTTCCTATAACGACTAATGCTTTATGATGACTGTGATACTAAAGCGTAACATCACGCCCGTAATCTCCGAAGCGGTAGGCAGACGAGTGTCGTACACTCCAATGTGTCACCAGTTACTTTTAAGTCCCACCATCGAATAGGTGGTGAGTGTACTGATGCAATGGACGCTACAGAAAGAAATTTCGCTTGCAAGCGCATGTACGCTTTTAATTAACTCGACAGATCGGTCGCGGTGTACCGGCCAACCCGAACAGTGAATTATCCAAATTAACTGTTGGAAATATTACTATTTAATTTTCTGAACGATGAAAAATTGGACATTTTAATGTAACATTTGTTTAAAGAGTACAATTAATTTAAGTGCCGTTAATATTTTAATTATATGCAAATTTACCCTAATTCCATAAAGCCAACCTATTAAAATTATTTATAACACAGAAGTAGCGAAATATACTTTGCATTATTACGGTATCAGACCTTCAATAAATTCTCCGTTTGTTGATTTTGAGCTTTTATTCATATACAGTGGTGCCAGCGCGAAAACCTCCCTAAGAGGATTATAGGCGCAGGTAAACAACGGGCGTCCGAAAAGCCTCCTAATTAAACAACATGACGAATTCAATTTGATTTGCTCCCAGATCTTTAGTCCCGAATAACCCTTTGCATATACCGATAATAATATGCTTAAGGTTATTAAGGAAATGAAATATTTTAGGTATTCGTTACTTAAGATTTTGTAATGTCGTTATTTACGTCTTCTATACGATATATAGAATCGACAAAAATCCGTCTCGGGGCGGAAAAAGAATACATCCCCCGAACCAATGCCGGAGTTACCAGGGTATCGTAAGAGGCGACTTAAACCAACACAAGTAGATCGCAGTATAGCGCTTATATAGAGCTTGTTAACTTAGGTTTAAGACACCTCTCAAAAAATGTTCATAATGTCTCATAAAATGTAGTTCAAAATGATAAAAAATGTTCGCCCGCTCGCGTCAGCGTCATCGCGACCAACAACGGGTAATGTAATATACGAAATTGCAAATTTAGCAATTACTGACGAATCGTATTAATTCATATCACACGCTTCGCGCGCTCTGCCGCCGAGTCATGTCGCCGGCCGGTCGACCAGCTCGTTACCAATCTGATTTTATAGCACCGTCGTTCCAAATTCGTTTTATTTGATAGTCAGGTCATCGCATCATGCTCACGATACAAGTAGAATCATATCCTATCCGATTGTATCAATAGATTTACATATTTATCAAGAGAAAGGACACGTCAAAACTCTACGTACGTTTATAATGTTCATTAATTCATATTATCGATCTATACATATTTTCAGCGTTGCTCAGAAAACAAGAATATTTTTACAAATCGAGAATTTTCCGGATATATATGGATATTGTACATTTTTACAAGCGATAGACAGAAATCTGCTTAATGTAAACAACACTAAGCCACGTACTGCGCTGGATATCTTGATTTTCGTACACTTATGTGCAATTTGAAGCCGAGCGCCCGCTAATGGCGCTGTGGGAGAATCTCGGATTTCTAGCGTATTATCCGCGATATTGCTACCGGTTTATGATTTTAACTTGTGTTGCCGTACAGCGCTATATCCGTTCGTGTATTTAAAAAGCGGAGCCGAAATATTTTGCTTTATTTTTGTCTATGAATATCGAAACAAAAGCGTCGTACTAAAAATAGTGAAATGACGAGTTTTTATCGAACATATTGTATGAGACTTATTTTTAATATTCGCTAAAATTTCTGTCACTAAATATTATATTATTAATATTATATTAATATTATATTATTATTTCATTTTATATTAGCTTATTTGAGATAAAACGTTATAAAATAGTTTTGTAGTAATAGCAATTCCACAACATAATATACTTAGGTACTGATGTAATAATGCGTTCAGGAATTAGCTTTTAGAAGGAATTGGTTTTTTTATATAAAATTTCATCTTTGTATACGTATGACGTTGGGTTAAATGTTATTCGTTAAATTTCCAATTACACCACCTACATTATATCCGTACAAACTCAAGAGGGATTTATAACGGATTTTCGTTTAATTTATTCTTCATTTAAATAAAAAAAACTGTCATTTATAACAATAAAAACAGTCACTCAAGAGTGAGTATACATGTGTATGTATGTATATGTATACATTTCGATGGATAGACATTTATCTACTAAAGTGGTATAATTGGATGTCCTCATACGTCGACACGTTAACGTAACGAAATCGAGGCAGCTCCACTGTGACGATATCTCGTGAATTGTTGCATGAACTACGAATAATTGAGCAACGTAGATACTATAGTTATTTAGTAGAGCGCCATTTTCCGAAACATGTGAGTGTACTGAAATTTCACGTCTTTTATATATGTGGAACGTGGGTACGTCTATTCGGTTCTGTATTTCTATGCTTCAATTACGGCCCAATTAATATTAAACGTGCTTTGTGAGAGCTCGTTAGAATGTCATGTCGCTAACCACCAGTATGGCGCAGTTATAGGTCTCTACCGACAGCGCGATAGGCAGACGTTTAAATAACCCTTTGACTGAAACCCTACATTTATTGAACACATTCATTTAAAAATATGTATATACAGCCTTTCCCGGAAAATGTTTTCTGTTAAAAATACCAGTTATTATCTTCCTAATCATAAATATGTAACCGAATTCGGATAACATTCGAAGCTGCTAGTTTACTCTTATCGGTATGTCAAATAAATTTATCGATGTTCTGGAAAATATTTTCCATTCGGCGGAGTTTCACTCGAAGTGTGTATTCCGAATTCTAAATTCGGAATTTTCGCGGCAACGCTGCACACAGCGACGGTGTGGAGCCGCGTGAGTGGGACATTCGGCCGTCACTGTTGGAAATATTACGCATTAAGAAATTTGCATTGCGAATATATGTGTACCACTTGTCGTTCTAGCTACTGATCAGCCACTCTCATTCGAAGTCTTACACACATATGTATATTATTACTTTAGTTGCGTCACACAACTAATGAAACTAACAAGTATGACCTACCTATTCTGCGAATAGGTACATACATACGTATCCAACAGTAGAATGATAAAGTGGTAGATGGTGTGATTGTGACAGTACGACCATGTGGACGTGAAAGAGCCCCTTAACGTGATGCTTGGATTATGTAGCATTCACATAGCTACTTAAGTGTTGTTTTATGTGGGTAGGCTAACAATAACGTATTATTATTCAATGCACTATCGCCTGTTCGGACTATAGCCTTTCATAGATCGTAGCTAACATGATAATTATGTATTTTAAATGATCGTAATACTAGCAATATTCTTAGTTACACTAGATATATTTACAAAGTCTGTATTGTTGCAGACACTGACAGTATGTTCGTAAAAACAATCCATATTGTTCCGGTTTCAATAACCCTTTTATCGTTCCACTGTCGGCCACGGGTGTCCCTTCAAACTGAGAAGGGTTAAAACCATAGTCTACCGAGCGCGACAAGTGAGAGATGACAGACTTCATACGCTTCACTCCATAACGGAGAATTGAAGTATTTTCTCACACGGTTTTTAAAGGGAGGTAAGTATTTTGGCATTTTGCAGTAAGGGTTAAGTCGAATAATGAACTGTAATACGTACATACATACGTTCAGTTTGTTTTTTAATAGCAATAACCTCGTGTTCAACTACAGTCTTATCTGATTATAATAAACGAGATGTAGCCTATGATGTAGCACGCTTGCCTAGTAAGTTTAAAAGTACATTAATTTAGTATAGTTCAGAAGTTTGTTAATAGATTTTAATGACACTATTTGTATATTTTTTTTTACAGTTGTCTTATGATAAATTATATAGGTTAAATAAAGCAATGTAAGATATAAGATATGAATGCTAAAATCATGTAACGTAATCTACAACTTATATTTACCGTATCTAATTATTTTTTCTGCTATTAAGTAAATTAAACTAGTTATACTAAACCATATGGCAGTGTAAATGTATAATATGTAAATGAGAACGATTAAACACATTACTAATATTGAATGCGACTGCAGAGGCAGCGGACCCAAGCTCAGGGCGGACTCGCCGCGATGGAGGAGGGAATTTATTTTCCATTTAACTTTAATTGCAGAGTCAAAGCATTCCTAGAACAGCTATATACTCTCTTTTATGCTACTCTTATAATTATTAACGTGTTTAATTTTTTTATAGTAAATTATGGTGGAGACCAATAGTCACCTATGTTGATTTAATAAACTCGGTTACTCTGCGTACCACGTAAGAGATGTGGCGTGACGATATAATAATAAAAAAATGAAAATATGGAAAATTACATGTAGAGTTTTTCTTGCAACCAACCGTGTATTACATCTATCACAGAGGTAGAGCCGCGTTCACATTAAACACGAAGCTTATATTAATAGCTTATAAATATTGACCGTATCTCGCTGTATGAATAATTAAAACTGGATTTTACGTGGTCCAAAAAAATAGGTTTCTATGCAAAATAGCGATATGGAATAGGTAGGAGTGGAGAAAAGAAATACATTTTCTTATGAACGGGTGCTTGCGTGTGGAACACCGTAGCCGTTATATGAAACGCTCTGTGCGTATGAAACACGCAATCGCCAGGCTCACAATAATGCCACCATATAATTCTCCCAAGCAGCATAATTAAATTACACAATCGTTATTTTTATCCGTATATGCAAATGGTTTTTCTAACTGATGTAGAACAGACTATGCGGTTGGATGTATCGAACTGCTATATGGAAGACTTTTAGCTTACATACGGGTCAATAAAACGGATGTAAATAAACAAAATGATCATTTCACGATATCATGATTTGAAGTCGGAAATTAACTGTGACTACATGAAAATTTTCATCAATTTGTACTACCCATTAATTTAGGACTATATGAAAAGTTCAATAATTTATAAGTACCTACTACTCTGCTACATTACTATATATGTACAGATACTGAAATCTATATTTAAAAAAAATAGTTCGCAACTCTCCTTGTAGACTGAATAAAATGCCGATTGTCGACAACTGATCAAGTTATATATATTTTTATTATGACATAATAAGTGAAGTCATTGATGTGAATGCGCTTACAGCTATGCAGTGCAGATGCAACGAAAACAATATTTTCCCCTTAGTTACATCTATTTAAATGAATACATTCTGTAAAGAGGTTAAACCATGAATAATTGTAAATATAATAATTCTATCTGCAATCAAATACGCATGTATAGTTACATACATACTACAAAGGCGGATCAATGCCAAGTAACCTATACACCTATTTGTAAGTTCTACGGCGCTAAGCAATCTAAAATACAATACATGCAAACAACAGTTTAGAAATCTAACATGAACGTATTCAACAATAATAATTGGATAAAAATATACCAATGTACTTTATTAAGTCGGGGATTACTTTGCATAAATCCAACGAAGAAATGTACAGTGAATGATACAGAGTAGGAAATTTAAAGAATATAATGTGCTCAATGTCGTCAAGCATCAAACCGAAGTTAGGAATATCTATTTCTAACTGGCCCCTAGGGTTTGTGAGATATTACAAATTTGCCGACTCATCTCTCCTCGCATCGAATCGATAGCGAGCAATGGAATGGAGGACTTATTCAATTTACGTGTAACGGAACTCGTAGTATGAGATTTGGATATGTTTTCACAACCCTCATGCATGCCTGATATTTTTTTTAAAGGAGTACAAGAAGTACAGTAATTACAAAGTAATCATTATTATTATATCCTCACGCCAGGTCCTTTACGGAGTAGGTAGCGAGCACCGAGTGCCAAGTTTCTCCATCCTTATATACCTGTCCTACGTCATTAACTTTAATTTATTATTATTTTAGTATCATAACGCCTCCTTTGACGGTTGTAATGACTGTACTTTATGGGCACGCAGTACATAACATGTGAATACTTAAGCAATAAAATGCAAAATTGCAATTGCCCTGCGGGAGATGTCAATACTTCACGCGTGCCGTGAAGCCGCAGCGCCGCCGGAAACTCACGATTAAATTGTCAATTGCGGTGCTGTCAGAGAGCGGACAACAGTTTCTGATTATAATATTTTTAGGACATCAGGAAAAATATTTTAGAATTAATAAGTGTCATACATTAATGAAACTGCTCTGCGATTCCCAATCCTCTTGCCCACCGTGGGGATTACGGGCAAAAACTAAATGGTCAAAACTATGAAAGTGCATGAAGGCGCATATTAGGGAAGACCTATCTCCAGCGATAGATTGGAACAGGTCATTGATGTCATGTGCGCGATGTGACAATATTAAATATCCTGTACAAATTTCAGGTTTAATATGGTACGCAGAGAAGTAATTTTGACCACCACAGCTATAAAATCGATTCCGTTGTTACTATAAAGTGATAGAGGTGATAGAGCACCGAGCGCTAGTGTCTAGAACCCTGTAAGGGACGTGGAGTAATAATAATGTAACACAAATCACTTAAAACATGTTAGTAATTTCAAAATTAAGTCGTATAGAAATGCTTTCACTTCGAGCTCTCAATACTTTATCAAAATATCCGCTATCTCCACAACGCGCGCGCTCCAACTTGTATATGAAATTGCTCCATACGAATGCTTCAACTCGGCTATGAAATTGCCGGCGATTTGCCGCGCTACAGCGGAATCGCCTTATTTGGCACGTGCCGACTACGGCAGTGTTCTGCTATCGGAGAGACTATTTTTCATACTGAAAATAAACAGCAGCTTGCACGGACGCGACTCGTACAAGTTTTGCATTTATTATGCCTTCGTTACTCTCAGCTGCGATGTTTATTTGTTTCGCCAGTGTACATGCAGTCTGAAGTAATCTAATTTTACAGAAACTACTATAGGTTATAGGAGGAAACGCGTATATTAGTCAACATTATGGATTGAAGCTTTTTTTTCCGTTTAGACAGCCCAGTCAGTGTGTTTGTAGTTAAATTGAGAAACAAAGATTGCGTAGATGTTTAAATCAGTTGAGAAACGGGAAGGAAGATGATAATGTGCTTATTTAACGTGGCAATTCTTTGGAGGTACTGTCAGTGTTTTAGTTAAAACAGTACCTGCGTTAATATTGCCATGGTATTATCTCGCTAATGTGTATTCTATTAGTCATACATGCCCGATTACATTTTGTCAACGATGTCCAATTTGTCCGTCAGTCAAGCGTTCAGCACTAAACGATTAATTACGTAGCCCCGAGGCGTGCCCCTCGCAATTATCACACAACTCTATTATGATATGTCCCCAGCCATAATCCCTTTGTCCCGGCCAGTAAGAGATGGAGAGCGAATGTAACTGGATATGTCTGCCATTGTCATCGCTTCTTTGTTAGCTGATCCATTAATTTTTTTGTAGCACACGAACAAAAGCGGAATATGCAGCCGTCAAGAAGATATACGAGGGTCATAGGTGACTATCCATTTAGTGGTGTTAGCAGTGGCATATCAAATGTAGTGACTTGGAGACATACGTCCAGGATTCGGCTGCGGAAAAAACCGACGTTGCGCCTCTTTCAGCTGCCAAATAGCGATGTTTGTGATATTAAGTTTTGGCTGCAGTCGACTAAGTTTCGAATTCCCTTGTGTTTGGTATGTAGGTGCATTTAAGTTTCATTCATCAATCAACCTTTAGAAATCCACTGTTCTATTTAACTGCACAAATGATTTCAGCCTTTGCACTTCTAAATCCAGCGGCCTTAAGCCATGTGTTTTATATATTTTCTGTATATTTTATTTACGATAATATCCATTTTGTATTCCGTTATATAGGAAGACTAACAATGAATTTTCCAATCTGTGCGAAAATACCTATATTGATAATATCCGCAAATATTGAGCCCGGAAAAACTTAAAAGCGGAAATTCAATTCACGGCGAGATATTAATGAGCTCGAAGCGAAAGGTGTTGGAGCACGTTAAAGGGACATAGCTTAATAGCGCCAAGTTGAAAAGCTGTCGTG
>DWMF01002236.1:0-10334 GCA_018244815.1 Parelbella polyzona | reverse complement strand
CCAAAATTCGCACACTGATCACAGCGTATTACACAGCAACACGTGACGATGTCTGGTAAAGTTGCCATATTTCTTACATACATACATATGTAAAATCTGCCATGTAATATAATAGACCGAAAGAAGTCTTTCAGGACTAGCTGACAGTAATACTTAATCTCTGCCTCCTCCCACGAGAAATCGTCGCGACACTATGTACGTTATATAATTACGAATATTTAATTAAACAAGTGCGATTCGATTACACAATATCATGGATAAATGCTATATAAAAAATTGCCTCCTTACAAAATATTTCAGTTTTGATAAGTTATCAACAAGTGAAATGAGAACATTTTGCTGTTTAGCTGACGATTTGGCGATTTGCCCGCGTCTACGTTAAGTATCGAATACGGAAAGGGATTAGGCAACACAGCAAGTCATAGTATGTGAATTATATTGGTATAAAATTTTACTTTAAAATCTACTGTACAACATGAAGTATTGTACAATATAGAAAAGTTATTCAAAATCGTAATAGGTATAAATTTCAAACGGATAATTTAAGCCAATGGGTATTCAAATAAACGTATCATTTGATAGAGTAATATATGGACAGACAGAATTTACGAAATATAAGTGGGCCTATTAACAAATGTCCTTCATTATGTCTCCCTACACAGACATTACGATATCCACTCCACGAACCCACGTGTAAAAGTTACACTATTAAGCATTTTTTTTTTAAATTTAATTAGTTCACAATTTTCTAACACGTATCTAACGCACTTATTTTTAAATCATATGTTTCCTTGTTTCTACTATATTACGTGAATATTAAACCTTGTAAGGATGCAATAAAATTTAAGTTATATAAAACGTAATGTCCATTCGAAGCTCTACAGTAACGAAATGTGACGCTTGGAAAGCTACGGTGTAGTAGAGCAAGGAAGCTCGTAATTGTTAATACAGTAGATTTTGGTAGATATAACAATTAAAGCGGCGTACCATACTAACGCTGGTTTACCACGTACCGGTACGTAGAGATGCATCTTTGTTTTAATGAACACAAAATAGAGCTACAGTGTCAGGAAACTTGACTGGCTTTCTCTTACAGCACGTAAATATAAGTCTTTTCTTTAACGCATTTTATACGAAACCTCATCGGTGACATCATTTTACAACTACACAAAGAACAAAGACATAATTGTGAATTGAGTGGAAACTAATCTTCTGGCTCTACAATGGTCGTCATTAACCAAGAAATATATACATGTATATGAGCCTACTATAGCCTTGGTGTCATGTATTATGCCACCCATGGCACCTGTACCTTGCAACTAGTCTAGCGAGGGATTTCGGATGCAAGTTGCAAGATTCTATAAACTAAAGCATTACAATAGCCCTGAGCTGAAAATGAAGCAAAAATTTTATAGATTTTACAGGCATAATCATATATTAAGGGTTATATGCTTCGGGATAATATATCATCGTAATGTTCGCAGCCTGTTTAAGCAAGTAAGCTTACCATGAATTTAATTACCGCTTAGCTTTAATTGGATATTAATTTTGATTTACACGACCCGTTTCCTGCGTTATGTAGGGTCTTCACACAGTACGTTGCCTGCCATACTTTTGGTTAATTTATAGTATTTCAAAATGAGACACTAATCTGGCTTTGTTTAGATAAACCTATTCTACAAATAATTTCATTCTATGTTATACTATGTTTCAATTTATATGTTATGTAATTATTTGTTGAATTGCTTACAATTGTACATTAATACGTTTCTATAAATATTTTTCGACACTAATTAGGAGAAAAATTTATTTACCGATCCATTAGTATTGGCGACTGACTCGTAGAAGGTCGTAGCGCTCCAGTAGCGAGAACAGTATCCTATTTCGTGGCACGAGCAATTGCTACAACGTCCTACGACGTAGCGCATGCAACACATTCAACACAGCTAGGTACTAAACTAACGTCTACGTGTCGTTTGGTAATAAAATAAAACACCTACAAAGGATACAACATTATGCCTTTCTATTTCCAAACAAAAGAAACACTATAATAATATGTGCGAAGTAAAATTATTACGCCGCAATTATACATTTAAAATAAAATTATACACATAACTGTTACTTCGCTACAAGGGTTCGGGTATGCGGGTACAACGCAAGGGGGGGAGGGGGGTGAAGCGTGCAACAGAGACAGACAACATCAAACTAACACACACTCACCCCTTTATTTCTTTAGTCTGTCGTGATAGTTTGATGCGATATCTGTAACAATGTGCAAACGACCTAGCTATAGTGACAGTGCGGATAGAATTTGTTAAAAGAGTTAGTTAAGTTTGATTTGAGAGTGTCTATGCACTCGAGAATCGAGTTTTACTTCAGTACTATAATTAGTCTACATATTATACGAGGTGACAGGTTCTTTAGCAACGTTATTCATGTTATTACCTTGTCACGGCAAGTATAAAATCATTAAACTGTACAGTGTTGCGATGTTTTTGTATGTAAATCGTGGTTAAGGTGTGAGCAGTCTATATCTTTACATATTTCCGAAATTAATCAGTGTAGATTTGCTGTTAAGATCACTGCATTGCAGAATCTTTGTTGCTCTTCAGCAGAAGTGGTATGTGGCTGTGTGTCTGCAGTTGAACTACAAACGGAAAGTGCTGCTACTTTTCAAGATAATCCATGTTCTATACGATATATCACGTTCTTAACATGTATTTATACTATATGACTATAAAAAGTCTATGAGCTTTAAAAATATTAAGGGTCGTACGCACACTCCGTGTTTCTTCATATTATTAGAAAGAAGAACGCATTTACTAGTTTAACTGTCGATTATTACGATTTGAAACAAACGCGTTTGTATTAAGCAATAAAATTGAAAGTGCTGAAGTTTCTGTTGGATTTTTAAACTAAATTTTTGATCAGAACAAATATGTTAAAGTACGAGACACCATATTTTTAACTAATGGAAGTTCTTCCGCTTTATTTTGTCTCTGATAATAGTTTGACATGTTCATTTCTCGTCCCCTTTCTATACGATGTCACAATAGGATCAGTTTGTGCGTACGAAGCTTAATAAAAACTATTGTGCCAGTGCATACACATCACACATTAATAAATTTATTTGACATTAGAATGTAAATTGACTATAAACTAAGTGTAAAATCGGTCGGCTATTCCTACTAAGTTAATAATGTTTATGGAAGTCAATATTGATTTGAATTTTATTAAAATCTATTAAATCTAGTCCAATACTTTATAAGCTGCATTTATATTGTTCCTATTGTTGTATTGCTTAAATTATAACCAAACTTGCTGACCACTGGACTTGCACGTTCAACACTATCTCCTTGTCCTTTATTTGGCACAAATCACATAGTTAATACATAAAGACATACATTTAAGACGCAACATTTATTTATCTATCAGCATTTACGATCAACTCCTGGACATAGACCGCCCCTAACCTGCGCCACTCCACCCGGTCCTGGGCTCTCTCAATCCAGCTTCCGGCTGCCCTCTTCATGTCATCTGTCCACCTGGTCGGGGGGGCGAAACAGTTATTTAGATCTTCACATACATATCACCTGATCAACGTACACAAATTTAATGTTTCTTAATTTGTAAAATACCCCTGTAGAAAACATCTGAGCCCTAAGGGCGGAAATTTATGTCTCATTGTTCATTAACTTTGAAATATAGGACTAAAAGTTTCAATACAAAGCATTTTCAAACCAATATGTAACCTAAAACTCGACGTGAAACTTGAAATGCCATATATCAGTTTACACAGTTGACGAACCAGAAGTGTCGATAAAGTTTATCGATTATTACGCAGTCCAACCATCGAATAAATCACATAAATGGTAAAATCGGATTCTGTCTCATGTAAGAATCGGACGCGTGGAATTTCCCTTACCTTCTCTTTTAAACCAAATCTACTAATAACCTATTTGGATCAAATACGTCAAACACTGACTTCGGAGTTTGAATCTCCAAAATTAGCGCGTGTGAATGAAGACAAAGCGTAGAAGAAGCATGTTAGGTCTATAAGTACAGGGACATTTGGCGCTCGCTACTCTCTTTCTACCCCTCGCAAAACCTGGCGTGAGGATATAATAATAAAACACTATAATTTATCAAACTACAGCTCTACTATATGTACGCTCGTATGAGCTAATGTTAATTACGGTTTAATTAATAACGTTGATTGTTACAATGGCAGTGTACGTTCCAATAAAATATCTGATTGGACCATCAATTAGGAGAACACTGGTAACTAAGTATCGTATAATTGCTATTAATTATATTAATTAACTTTTCTTAATTTATCAGTAAATGACAGTTTTCAACTTCATTTTGTCTGGAATTGTTCAAAACAAGAGTGAATAGGCACTTATTGGGCAAGCGTGCTGTATTCTATTATACACGTCGCTTATCATCAGGCAAGATTTTAGTCAAACGGGAGGCTATCGTTATGTAAAAATAGACGGTGGTTATTGGGACCAAGTTGGGAGAGTCACTGGAACATTAACATTTAAACCAACACCTAGGAGGAATAAAGACAATACGTCTACTCAGGTCAAAGGTTCTTCTGTAAGCGATGTTTGCTGCGTTAGAATCAGTCATAATCCATTATTAAACGTAAAATTACAACCGGTTTGATTGATTGATTTCTATTTACTTTTTAGCCCTTTTGTCGTTCCAATGTTGGACGGAGCTCTTCACTGAGATTGAAAGGGCTTTGATTGATTTAATTAACTGTATTCCAACTATTACATTGGAATCATGTAATAAATGGAAATGTGCCAAAGCAATCAAGCCGGCGAAATTAATTCCGGTTTTCGGAGCCGGCGGCGCGCTGGTGGCGTTGCGTTTTGTGCTGATTATTTGTTAATATTTAATATCGGATTTAAATTGTATTACCGCTTTCGACGTATTCAGTAATATTTCATCATTATACTATTTTATGCGTGGAATATTTGACAAGACTGAATTTGTTGATTTAAGGAACGTTAGTGTACTGTTCCGCACAGTTTAAAGACTTTTTTTGTTAATACAATGCAGGTAGATATTATTAATTACTGCATGTATGAAATTAGAATATTTCTTTTATAAAGTGTGACGTAATTATATTATAATAGAACATGTTTAAGTTAACAAGTTTAGAGTCGTGTTATTGCAATACATTGTAAAATAAATCTCTACACTACTACTACGGTCTACACTACTCACTAAACTTGTCACAGCTGGGGTTTAGAGACGATTGTTAAAAAAAATTAGCTTTCTGAACATTTCGGCCGGTGTTAAATTAACTCGAGTCTCTATTAATTTTCACTATTGCGAAATATGCTACGGACATTTGCCAGTCGTGGAGGCCCTGGACAGCGATTAATGCAATTAGCTCCTAAGCAAATATGTATTTAAACTAACTCACTCCACTACTATCCTTGAGTGAGAATGGTACTGCTTGTGTCTATACGAGTAGGTATTTATGAAACACCTCATATTTATGGCAAAAACAATCGTGCGCTTAAAAATATGAAATCGATTCATCTATAAAATTCGACACTGTTTAAAACTGTACAGATATAGCTCTGAAGAGCTGGCACGGTCACAAACAGCGATATTTTAATAGCTGAAAGAGGCATCGCGATTATAAAACTATATTAAAAATTGAGGTCAAGGTTTGAGATCTCAAGCGTTGCTCCATTTTCCTCTTTGCATTTTTGAGCAAGTGCCTCACAATTATGTTTTATTCCCTTACAGTCGTAAAACAATGGGCGAGCGACCGTTAAATTAAACGAAAACACTTGGCTCTTAAATGGTAAGCCTGTGACGGACTTTAGACAAAGTAGACATGTACAATGTACATACATATGTATGTAGACATTTACTTACATTTCAGTATAGTTCACAGAAAGCAGTCAAAATACTATATGATGTAATTATGTGTCTAATGGAAAATAAGTACATATGAATCATAGTAAAGTCGACAACTCTCTTTCAACGGACTGCAAGATTGATTTGGAGAGTGTGAAAATAGATGGCGCTGTTTACATTTTTAATCATTGTCGATATTATTATAGCGCAGTTATTAATGCCCACTATTCGAATCTAAGTATTATTAGAAGTTAAAATAAATCTTCCTCTCATTTATTCCAAGATTGTTTTCAATCTGTATAGTCAATCCCCTTTAAGGAATCTATAAGATAAAAAAAGACCGTAGCGCAAAACGTGACCTCAAAACTTTAATTTCATTTAGAGAAGTTTTCTTTATAAATTCTAAAGGCATTGCGTTTTATTCCTTTCCAGCTGTAAAACAAAGGAGGAACAGCCATTAAATTTGTGAAACACAACAGCCGCAGAATGTGAAGCGGTAGGCGAAAAGCTGGCGAACGTGACAGAGGAAGTTTTGTAAGAGATGAAAATGAGTATATTTTATAAATCTAAGTCTTAGATTCAGTCTTTTTTAACATTAGACGTTACATTACCGAAACGTTTAGTCAATCTCTTGAGATAGTTCGCGCTATTGTTTTATGTTTAAAGTTTTTATCCCTGTAAAACATTAGAAAATCGAAAAATCCTTTTTTAGCTTAAATTGTAAATAACATAGGATCTCCCCAAAATATGTCAACTTAATCATTTGATTAATTTTTTTGTGTAATTGTTCAGATTTTGTCCATTTGCTTTTCATAGATATTCGCCAGCTCTCAGACTAGAACAGAGGGCCGCGCGATCGACATTTTGTTTTGCACTGTTTCAATTTATTCAACAACTTGTCCATTCATCGTTCCGAACGTCGTTCTTTGTTCAATAATTCATTCTTTCTCCAGTTCTTCTGCAGTTATTTATCTAGAGTAAGCATAATCCGGATTGTATACTTTGAAATTACCGATGTGGCTCAATTTATGTTTAATGTATTGCTTCAAATTGAACAGACTTCAGTCGGGGATTGTGTATTTTGTTATTTCGGTTATGTTGTAAAATGTGTAAAATGACGTATTGAAGAATATTATCCGAATAAAATGGGCAAGGCGACAATAAATTAACCTACATGTAACTTGTTTCATTTATTATATGTATTGTTTGGTTTCCATAAAACTCAATAAATGATTTCTTCTTACGTGTCATCATGTTGATAACCATACCTGATTATTAAAACCCATTCTTAACTTAAAAAAAAAAATTTGTCAAAATAGTCTAATATATTTAACAAATGGCGAATATTATGTTTTTCATAGTGATGATTTCACCGGATTGTATTTGTAGCGAGTGTTGACTGGGACGAGACATCAGCAGCTCAAAGTAAGTACAGACCTTACCACGAACGACGCCGTATCTATCTATTGTGACATCAGCCGAGAGTTTCCTAGTTGAAGTCGACCATGTAACCAAGTCGACTAAGTTACTGCACAATACCTATCTCCATTACTTCAATGTTATACATACATTATGAATATTACGATATTTATAATCTCACCGGTCCCTCTAACTGGAAAAAGTATATATTGCTAAATTAGTAATTTGTTCATGATATTACTGATAAGAAAAATCGAGATCTCACCGTTCCCTTTGAAACTTGAGCGACTGAACCCTTTGGGGTAGCTTCTGCCGGAAGGTCCATAGATGGAGCTGGTCGTCAGCGCAGGCGGTGACGATGCCGCCCTCGTTGACCAGAAAGCGCGCGTGCAGCACGGCCTCGCCCGCCTCGTGGCGCACGTGCGCGTCCACGCCAGGACCGCCCAATCTAAGTGCTGGTTAAGGAACGTACCGCATATTCTTACATCATGAAATTTCATGTTAAGATAATAAAAATATTTAGTTCACTCAAACATCTTTCTGTTAACATATACCGACAGATACGTAAATTGCTACTTAATTTAAAAAAGGATAAAACACCAAAACAGCTTTTTGGTCTCTTTAACTTCAATTTAAAAAAGTATTTAGAAATAAAACGAACTGTTTATTCAGAAGAAAAAAAAGAAAACTCGATTCACTAAACAAAACGCCTCAAATGATTTTTTAATTTCGTCCGAAAGGTACCAGAGCATTGAAAATAAACGTGCTGCTTTTTAATTAGTCCACTCTGATTCGTATTTCTAATGCGCGGAGTGCTTGCAGAAATTCGAATCGTATCTGTCTCACTGCCGCAGTACTGTAATATGTTGGGAGCTTTTCGCTCAGTTTCCATTACGTTAATGCCGCGTGGCGGAATATTTGCTGTGGCGTTGCGCTAAAGTGTGAAATTCAAACTGTCTCTGCTGAAGTCACGGCTCCCACTATTTACCGTCTTGTCGCCGGCACGTGTACTATAACTCTCGGCGCCGTACGTACTGCGAACTGAAATGCCTTCCGCCGTGTTGATTCAATTTGCTTTGATTCTGGCGTATTTAGCCTTAGATTGCGGACAATTTTCAATTAAAAACTATAATATTCCTACACCGAGCTTATACAATGAAACAATAAAAAAAATGCTTTGCTTGTATGTAGAAGGAAAACGGTCGATATTATTGAATTGAATTTCCAGGCGGTTGCTATAAAAATATACCACGATTATGTACAAATAGTGTCTATGTATGTTTATTAAACCTTGATCTATTCTATTGTTGAAATCCATCTGTTGGGTAAACACGAAAATGGTTTGTGTATGTTTGTTTATTTCCCAGATATGTTTACTCCCAGTCTGGTTTCGGGTTCCAACAGCCAAATGTGTCGCGCTGGCTGCGCTATGTCAACACTACTCCTTGCACAAATGGAATCTTATTACGAGAACGGATATTAGACTACTATACTATAATCCAAGCACACACATTTCCTATATACGTTTTTTAAGTTTCGTATTTTAAATATATTAAAGAGTGATAACAATAGAATAACAAGAGTGATAGACGCACGTCTGATGTGTAAGGCTACATACATGTATCTGGCACTAAGAACTTACTCATTACCTGCACCTTAAGCGACCTGGCGTGATATGAATGTAATAAAAATGTTTACGACAAATAATATCACCAGGTATATTTTTAAGTGTCAAAATATAACTAATGAAAATCCAAACACTAGTTCTTATTGAAACCACACGCAAAGACGGGTTATCCTCGTCCGACGTGACCCGTGGCTCGCCAAAATTCAGAATAAATTCTACACAACAGCGTTTCGATATAGATTTCATAAAAAACATATCTCATATTCACCCATATAAGTCGAAGTTAAGATATATAAGAGAAATCACTTTTAACAGAAATTGAGCGACCCGAACTACCATACTTCCAGTTTGTTTCAAACGCGTAGTTCAATCTTTTCTCGTTGGAGTGAGTTACGGGTCTTTCAGGCCAGTTGGCGTACGTTAGTCGCTTTGCTTGACGTAAGGGAACCCTAAATTTATTTCAAATGCTTGAAAACTTTTATGTCCTGTACGTGATTACAGGTGTAAAATAAGTTGAGAAGCGTTTAGGGGTTCTACCATACCATAAGTATAATTTAGAAACGGTTTGAACATGGTCTAAGTGTGTGTAGATTTCCACGATGAAGATTAGTTACCTATATAAGCCTCATCAGAGCGTACCAATAACATCGATGACACAGTAGTCGCCATGGACGAAATCGATCGGATTACATCATCGTGACTTTTAGAGATAATAATGACGAGCATTACTAAGAGTCAGTCCACAGACATGTACAAGTCATGCCAAAGTATTCCGTCTCGGTGGACTAGCCACGAATTAATCATCCCTTTGTATACGAAGTGTTATTTAATAAAATATTATTTAATCCTAGTGTTTATCCACCCACCACAAAGTCAATGCTGCGTGTATTTGACTTAGAACAGCTATGTAAACTAGCCGGTCGTGTATCTAGCGCGCTGGGTCAGAGAGCGGGCAGTGACGGGTGAGTAATTTTCTCGTTTGGTTAACGTTCGGACTGTCTGTCTGGACTTGCTGTGGCAGCGAATTAGCGATATTGCTAAGCCATCACCGAATAAGATTCTTGTCATTAGCTGATTTTTGGGGACGCAGCTCGCAAGGTGTCTATCACAGGATAATAAGATATGCTTTACCTTCCTTCTCTGATCTGACGAATCTTTCTAATTTGACGAAAGGCAAACGAAATAGTCGATTCTGTTCACCAGGTTTTATATAAAATAATACCACGGCTGGAATTCCTTTAAAGAATACACAGAGCAGTGTCCTACTCTCACGTTTTACCTGTTATGTTATCCGTCTTATGCCATAGGGGGTGGAGCTAATTGACATAGGTTCACTGGGCAAAAACTCAGTATCCGTTATTATTCAGCAAAAACCCATAACACTGCTCTATCCGGGGAT
>DWMF01002235.1:0-10335 GCA_018244815.1 Parelbella polyzona | reverse complement strand
ATTTCAATTTCAACAAAACAAATTCTAAATGTGAAATCTTAAATTTGATCGTCTACCCTCTCCTTCCAAAAAAAAAATAGTACCTAACACGGTAAAAATGCGTCATTGAATGTTATTAAGTTTATCGATATCTTATGGTTTTTCGGAATAACGACCATTATATTATTCTGTTCTGTAACGGCTTACCCAACAAAATAATACCCAACCCAAATAGTAATATCCAACTGTGCAGATACACGAATGATGAATTTAATTGTCCGTTGTAGACCTGGCTGGCGGTGTAATTGTCATTGTAGGTCTATGCAAGCTATCTATGATACATCCTAATGTGGTGTTAAGATAATATATTAGTGGTCATTATATATTGTTATTGTACAACGCCAGGTCTCTTACAGGATAGGCAGGGTGCACTGATTACTAAAATACCTCTATCCTTACAGATCTGAGATGCTTCTTCTACAGATTTGCTATTCAGATAAATCCCATAAATCGCAAACCAAAATGCAAAATTTGTAGTCTGAAATCTTTTCAACCTTTCCTCCAGTTGACCGGGAGTCGCAAGGCCCGAGAATTACATCTGATGGGCGTCTTCCGTTTAAGGAATGCATTGATTACGCACCTATGTCATGTGGCTGCCGTGCACATCTGTGATACATGAACACGATGCGTGTATTGTTAAGGAATTGGCCATCTTATTTTGTAAATTTAACCTACATCTGGCAATAGCTGGTGATGATCAAGTACACTTAGTTCGTCAACGAAAGATGTAAAATTTTGTATAGGTATGTTGAAGATACGAGGACATTGAATTACTACAGGATTCAGTGCCCAGAACATAAGGCACACTTCTGTTTCTCATTTAAGTAATGAATTGGAATTTCTCCTCATTGTCAGTTCGAAATACTTAGCGTGTCATCCCTACCATATGCGTCAGATAAGGGCATACATACATAGCTAGTAAGTACATAGTCGTAATAAGATTAAACAAATTAATAGAATCTAATCAATATATAATTTACAATATTTATTTATTTATATATATTTATATAAATAAATAAATATATTTGTAATATTTATTTATATATATTTATTTTAGTTATTTATAATCCTAAACGAGCAAAAGAGATGACAGATCTGTAATAACAGAGATCTTTGCCACTGTGTTCTCTGAGTAGGTATCCCGTACGGGACCTGGCGTGATGATACAATAATAATAATATATTCAGAAATGACAAGTACATCGTAATACATAGTTCCACGTAATCTCCTTCAATACCTACAAATCTATATCAAGATTAGCCATTTAAGTGTAATCTGTTCTTGTTCAAATCCGTTTCATGCCTCGCTGCTTGTTAAATACACAAGCAGACATTTTCCGTGTAAGTTCTATGTGTATAATTGTAAAATTAATAATTCATAAAATTATCTCAATAATTTGTACAATATATTTTGATTCAAATACTAACTTTTAATAAATTAATTATTTATTGGCAATATCTAAAGATAGGTTCATATTTGGGTCCAACAACGATATGTTGTTGTTCAACATATATATACAAGTATATTACATTTATTACCTTAAATATATTACCTTTACCAAGGGATATATTTAGGAGTGTTCACAGAAGTCGAATAACTTAACTCTACCTGCTTTATTCTATTATGGGACATCTGGATAAGCCGCAGGCTACTATCCATTTCTTGTAGACTATCTTCAAATCACTACGAAGCGTTCCGCTAAAAAATTTCTGCTGTGTCCTGCAAAAGTGTGAAACTCCCTCTCAGAATTAATTTATCCCCATTCATATAAGCCAGAATATTTCATAAGGACCTAGGTAATGTATAGGCATGCGAGCTATTATTTAAAACAAGAGCGAATATTCTAGGAGAGCGCGCGATATCAGTTCAGATTGTAGTCAAACATGAGCCTATCGCCATAAGAAAAAAAAAACATTAGATATAAAACGTCGTGTTATTCGGCTAGTTGACAACTGGTTACAAGTTACAACATACTGGAATAAATACATATTTAACATTAATTATGAGTAAAATATACTATAAAATATATGATGCGTATAAAATTATTAATAATATGGAATAAATAAATTATTATGATTATGTAACCACGCGAGGACCCGGACAGAAAGCGCAAAATGTCAAATGTCTCTATCGTCATACCTGACAGGCTTCTCTGCATTCGTCACTCCCGTCATACTGACATTTCGGCTCCGGTGACGTCTGACTTCCTGACTAACCAGTATCTGACCATCGACATGTACCTACATTGTACATCTCTTTTGTCATTATTTCATTTAACACTGAGTGAATTTAAACGTAATACAGAATAAATATCTACAAAAGGAATCAATAAAGTCACCGCTGTATTTATGTTATGCAACATCACGCCTGTAATTGCCAAAGAGGTAAGCAGAGGAGTGTAGTACACTCCCATCCAGCTATTACGTTATTCGTCCTACTATGGGATATGGGGTGAGCCTTTAATATTTATTTTAAAGCTAATAAATTGTACAGACGAAGGCAGAGTAAGTATATTTATTTTAACAACTATAATGCATTAAACCTTTAACGGAACACGGGCGCGCCGCACAGCTTGTTCGACCTATATCTGTCCAATCTGTCTATACTCTCGCACCTCGAAGTAAAAACTTGTATATGTATTAAAAGATAAGACGATGTCTATTCCGTATTTTCTCTTGCTACTCCACTTTCTATGTTTATCTATGACATCAAATTTATTGTAATTGCTATACATATACCTATGTAAAACGAATACGGTTGTATGTTGAAATATTATCGTATGTTTATAGCGTAATATTACACCTGTAGTCCCTGGAGTGTAGGCAGAGAAGTATAGTACACTCTTACGTTTCACCAGTTACATTTTCGTCATACGACGGAAAAGGTGGTGAGCCTATTGCCATACATCGGGCACGGATCCAGATTCCAAGACACTTCTAGAAGTTTCTACTAGAAAATCTAAATTAAAAAATCCAATAGTACCTCGACTCGGGTATCGAGCCCAGGGCCTCTTGATCAGCAGTAGCGTTTGCAGCTACTCGACCAACGATGCAGGCGTATATAATTACATACATATATTTATTTTAATTGCTAATAGTAGTCAGTGCTAATTAATTCAGTATATATTTCTATCTTTCTGCGCGTATAAAATGCATAAAATACAAAACTAAAGATCATTCTTCACACTAGAATTAGTTCCCTAGAAACATCTTCATTAGTGCGTATCGGTGTGTGAGTGCTATAAACATATACACAGCGACAGTAAAACATAAAGAAACAGAACGTTACCTAAGTTGATCATTAAAATGTTTAACTATCCGGAAGTTGATAAGTTTACATTGCGTGACAGGTTCGCATGTGATCACTGTACCGCAAAACAAAACCATCATTGTACACAAAAGCGACAATAATTCATAGTAACTTGTAAAACCATTGTCTTGGATACGGAATTCTATTATAATTAGAGTATTTATTTACACAAATATGAACAGTCATCTTGTTGCAGCTATGGTTGACCTTCGGCGCCTCGTTGTCTTTCCTCATCATCGGGCTGGTGAGAGGCTACTCTGCATCAGCGCTGCCATCTATAGAAGTGAACAATCCACATCTAGTAGAACACAGTGAACAGAAATCATGGATCGGTATGTACATTGTCTTATTTTATTGAATATAATATATCCATTTCTGTTGAATTACTGGGTTCATATTTAGATCAACCCGAATCACGACTTATGAATACGACACTAGGTATACGATAGTTATTATAATTATATTGAAGATATGTTAAGTGTCTCATAGGTCTTAAAGTAGATAAATCAAAAGGCTACAAATGGCTATGTAACAACGTATTTATTGGTATCTCATATAAAACGGATATTCGACTGAAAGCGTAATTGAATACTCCTTTTCTGGTTTCGACCGCACCCGAAACTAGCCGTTACCGTTATTGATCAATCCACCTGCTTCCATATTTAAAAATTTACACACTATACTAGCCTGTACGTTTTGTGGAGAGATTGTTCATTAAACACGTGTCATTTCCACAAAAGCTTCCTCAACAATAGTTCAGTTCCGACTACTGCAAATTTGAAATATAAAATAAACTATTTCTCCAAATTAAAAATATATATATTTTTCATTTATCTTTGACGGTAAATATTTTTACCATTGTGTAAAAAAATGTTTTGAATGACCAGTCATTTACTTAATTTACTGGATTTTGTTTCATATTTTTCTATAACTGTTTCTCTTGCTTATTATGAAAAATATTTGTAATTGTACTTGGATTATCTTTAAACATAATGCAGCTCTCTAGGCAAATGGTTTTCTTTATTTCTCTTATGTTTAATCCCTTAGTATAGAATTTTTATATGTGTACTCAATCCACAGTAATAATATTTGGATACAATTGGCAAACGGCTTTCTGATACCAAACTAAGCTAAGCTGATATACTACATTTCTAAATACATACATAATATATTAAGCACTCATGCTCAACATGCTCAATACTTAACTGTCCTGGGAGGGAATTTGATCCACAACTTTCGACCGAGTCGCTTTGCCAACATTCAATTAAAGTTCTTCAGTTCAGTTTCAATTGTTTCTCCAGGTGCAATCCCACCGCTGGGTGCTTTCGTGGGCAGTATGCTCTCGGGGCCCCTGATGCAGCGAGCTGGTCGAAAGCGTACCCTCCAGCTCACAGCACCGCTGTGGACGGCCAGCTGGCTGCTACTCGGCTTCGCGCCCAACTTCGCAGTAGTGTTGATGGGACGCATGATGTCCGGTCTATGCGTTGGTTTCGTACTGGCTCCAGCACAGGTTTATGTAAGTTTTTCCTTCATTCCTTTTGATTTGGTTATAAGCAGTTAAAATTATATAGAGTTTGTTGATACCTACTATGAAGTTTTGTGAATGAGGTATAATTAACACATCAAATATTTAATATATTTCTTAAATACTATTATTTGATACTTAATCGATTGTATAAGACTGCCTCGTTGGTCTAGACCGTTGCAAGCGCGATTAAGTTCGATCTCCGGGTCGAGCAAAATACTATGGGGCTTTTCCAACTTGACATTCCCAGTATTAGCTCGGAATTTGGATTTTTGCCCTGTGAAGGTATGTCAATCGGCTCGCCCCTTTTCCTTGGGGCGAATAATAAGAGAGGTTTAACGTGGGAGTACTACACTCCCCTGCCTACGCCTTCAGGGAAAAACAGACGAGACGTTACATTATGAAAATAATAGAATGCGACTACATCATACTATTGGAAAAATATCCATGTAAATGAGCACGTATGTAGGCGGGATATAAAATTAATAATGACGATGAAATCATTATTGCCATGATTAATTTAACGCTATATTCCTCTGCGTGAATACAGTCACATGTACAGCCATATTATATGTGTCGCTATTGTCGTGAGGAGTTTTTGTACAGTTTTTGATTGAACACGTGCTGAATAATGTGCTTAATAATAATTTTAAAAAAGTAGTCATTTTGACAGACTCAAGTTCATTATTTCTTGGGTTGGCCAGCATAAGTGTGAGTGGAGGGACAGGGGGTCAAACGTTTCTTAAAATAATCGATAGATTTTTGAACGAAATATTGAATTTTGATACATATAATGTACTATGAATTTTAGATAAAATACCGTATCTAACAATTGTATGCGATAAAACATAGCGTTTGTGTCAGGTAGGATGATCAAAGGCCAAAGGAATTATCGTCTGCCAACTTACTAGGTTAAACATATATGAAAAATAACTTTCAATATGTCCGATCGTAAATCAGATTAGCGCGATTTGCATCACTAATACTATGTGCACTGTTCCTTTGTAAAGGAGGCATTATTGGCAAGTAGTAGGTAATAACCATTTCTGTTCCTTAGAAAGTACATTAACTAGTCAGTGCTGGACGTTATCGCGGAGGTACAGCCGGCAGTTGTTGAGAAACTATTTGCCTCTTAAATCACTGAGTTAATTCTCGGTATTTAAATTAAGGACATCGATATCTAAGGCGGCCGTAAGAAGAGACATAATGATAATTGTTTGTTTTTTATTCAATTGTATTATTTATTTACCTATTAAATGGCAAAAAATTCATAATAATGAACTTATTCTCACATTTAACTACTTCTAGCTTGGGGATTTGAAATGGAAATTATATTACAATTACTTGTATGTAGGTATATGTACATGTGTGTGTACCTACATATTTGTCCCTGTATGTCGATACGATTGTTTTTACTTTTACATTTAAAATTCAGACCAAGGCTTTTTAGCATAAAAAAAATCAATAAGGTAACGGTAACACGACATACGAGTTTTCAACCGTCATATTTATTTAATGGAATTGAAAAAATGATTAATTCACATATCATATCAATTACTTAAGGTGTCATGTTAATTACATTATGTAATTATATTGGAAAAAATTGCATAATTTTTGTAACCGTTTTGCATAAAGTAAGAAAACGATATTATATAAATAATAAGATGATTTTTTAACGGTTTCCATGTATTTTCATTTTTCGCCACTCAGCGATATCTGGTGTAATGAAGTGTGCTGATACATTTCCTTCCCTCCTTACCTAACCTTTAAGCGTTAATGTTTCGTCTCTCAACTTTTATTTTCATTTCGTGTCAAGATTTCCTGTTAGAACAAACAAAAATAATTGGTTAAAAGTAGCTTGGGTCTCAAATAAACTTTTTAGTAGGTTTTTCTTTTTTCGTCAAGAAACATTAATAATTATTTTAAAACAGTATATTAGCATGTATATTTATGAATATCTTTGTCTATTTACCAAAACAAATTCACTCAATTGTAGCTCATAGCTATATCAGAATCGACCATTGTTTTTCAGTACAAAATGTGTAATAATGTGACATGTAAATATCGCGCCCTTAATCTCCAAAGTGGTAGGCGGAGAAGCGTGGTACACTACCACGATACGCCCCAGTTACGATTACGTATACAAAGGACAGTGACAAATCGAAACATGCATCCGAGCCATGATGAGAGCGTTCAAGCATAGACGGCCTTTATAAACACAAGTACTTCATATCATTTGCCATAAAATAGCGATT
Organism: Parelbella polyzona; assembly: GCA_018244815.1. NCBI lineage: Eukaryota > Metazoa > Arthropoda > Insecta > Lepidoptera > Hesperiidae > Parelbella > Parelbella polyzona. The sequence continues at coordinate 3,207 of DWMF01002235.1, read as the reverse complement.
GTTAGAACGCCACAATGGAAGATCGGACGTAAACCGTTAGAGTAAACGACATCTACATATATGTATTTATGTACTGTGGTTGTGGTACATTTATTGTTAAAAGACAAGAACTGTCTATTCTGAGTTTATAAAGACGCTATTCTTAGTTATAATCTACCAAAGCGGAGAATTTGAGGAATAAAGCATCAATTTATAACGCTTGTTCATGATCTATCTATGTATACTAGATTTTATCCACGGTATACTCGCAAATAATATGATATTAAAGTACTTTCCAATAAATCATATTTTTTGTTTACTAAAAGTACGAAATAATTGTGTCCACTTTAGCTGTGACAGTTTATGACTGTCAATCATAATAATTTAAATTAAGGGCGTACAATCACGTGAATATTATGTGTTAGGGATAAAATAATGTATATAGATAGTTCATGATTTAAATAAAAAGTAAATAACAACAAAGAAATCGATATAGTACATAATGTCCTATAAATGTACAGTTCATTGAACCGTCCCATCGTGACATACCTGCGTGATAATCACATTATACCCTCACGACTTACAATATTTGTGCAAAAATAAAGGCTGCTTAGTTTCTCTTACACCGTGTATCATTATTTATTTATTGAAAAAAAAGTAACATTCAACATAGCATGACATCACGCCTGTATATCCCCGAAAGGCCAGACAGTGGATTTTAGTAGGTTCCAACGTTTCACCAATTTTACGTCCCACCTTAGAATCCAGAGATACGGGTTAAAATCCAGAATCCAAGCTACTAATAGGAATTTCAAGTTAGAAAATTCCAACAGTACCCGACCCGGGGATCGAATCTACTCGATCAGCAGTCGCGTATCCACTCGAACAACGAGACTGTCGAAAATACAGTATAAATTAGTAATTAAGACTTTTTTAATTCTACAAATATTAGATAATTATAAAAAAACGGAGTTTTAAAAATATCAGACTACTTTGACTCATATAACTAAACAAAGAGCCGCGGTTGTCAATGATGTCGTAGTATGCTTCAGTGGGTGACCTGAAAATAGAATCTTCGAGAACGATCTGATGGCACCTCATGTAGTGCTGAATTCTATACAAAAATGATAAAACCTGTGAAACATTGGTTTGTTTATTACATAAACTCAATTTTCATTCACACTGCTTACGACGCTTGTAACAGTGGATGTAATTATTCGAGACTATAACAGACCATCGCAATTGTATTGTGCGTTATTATAAATTACTGTCGCGCCACTCGTTCATATAATGAACTGGATTTCCTGACGTTTTCATTAAAATATCGCGTAATTTCACTCGTAATCTCATAACGCGTAACTATATGTAATTATAAGTATAACGCGTGTCGTTTCACGTACATGTTATAAATATTGCAAATGAATTACCAGTATAATCTTCATTTATATTCAGATTGCTCTTATTTGGCGCCCCAAGCTCGTCGAATGCTTTACAACTGAGAGCGACCAGAAATTTCATACAAGTTTGTGGAGTTGCGAGGTAATCTCCATGACTATTTCTAGAAAGTTCTTAGAGCAATGTTCGTCTTCGGTACGATTATTTAACATACGCATAACACTGTTGTCCATTCAACAAATTACACCCTACACTCTAGTCTATACATAGATCTACTTTATTATAATAAATCCTTTGGTGACAGGTGAGCGAATGTTGTGACCCGCACATCCGAGGCCGTTTGGGATCTCTGCCTACCCTCTCCATGTCATTTGGAATCCTGATCTCGTACGTGGCCGGTAGCTGGCTGCACTGGAGACATTTGGCCTTCTTATCTAGTTCCGTCTGCGGTAAGTACAACATTAACCACAGGCACAAATTTACCCTACTCATATTGAAGATGATGAAGCTCATTCAGTAAGATTTCTGTTATTATAATCATGTTCGTTGCGACTCTCCGACTCTGTATTTTATTTTACTTTTTGATCAATTATTTATCATATTTAGATTTGCATATAGATTTAAACACAGCAGATGGTTTCCATGTAAGAACTATGGCGCAAATTGTATGATGAGGTACAGTCTCATAACTGCCGTGTGTATTGACCATATTTCATTAATGTTATATAAATTTACTTTGTACTTTTTTTTAAAATACTGGTTCTATTTACTGTTAAACTGCGACATATTGCAAAAGATAATAAAATATATGTAAGTACAATATAAATATCACTTTATATCCCGTGAAGGAATACATAATAGGGAAAGCTGCACACCATAGAGTTATTCAATAAATTCCCTAAGGCGAATGAACTCTGCCGATTCGAATTTGGCCATTGTGGCAGACTATGGCCTTGACGAGTTTTATACAGAGATAAAAACCCTTGTCCATCATTGGACTAATAAAAAGGATTATTAACGACGACGAAATTCATTTATGGCCTTCGTATGATGAAAAGAATTGATAACGATGATAATATTCAATTATCACTTCCATGAGCATTATAGACCCTACAGCGTCACGCGTGTTAGACCGGAATAGAGTCCACGAGTAACGAACTGGTTTTCAATATACTTTCTAATGTTTAAATACTAATAATTATAATAAAGATATTTAATAATGTGAAATTATGATTATATATGTACCGGCTGAATGCATGTGCGTTTTTTACAGGTCCGAAACTAGTCGGATCATCCCGAAAAAACACACGTGAGATAAGCCGGTACATATTTGATCATGTGTATAAATACTCACGAAACATTTAATAATAAAATGTGAAATTAACATGATAATTATCACACACGAGGTATCAGGTCGTGTGTTACAATTGTCACACCAATCTTACTTGGTGACAGTTCTCATACTTACGTTAACCGACTTACAAACAGAAAATAGAGTACAGAGACGTCTAAAATAAGACAATTCCATGCCATTCCGTAATCGTAACTGTATAATATACTTCTGGATCTGTGTCCGGTGTATGGCAATAGGCACATCATCTAGTCTATTGTGGGACAAAAGCGTAACTGGTGAAACGTGGAAGTGTGCTAGACCATCTGGTGAATACGGGCGTGATGTTACGTTATTTTATATTCTGCTTTTTATGTTTTTATTTTATCAATCTCTGTCCATCTGTGACGGATCAAGACGATTTCGTAACAACTCTTAAGTACATACGAGTACCTAATCTTTAATAGTAGATAGTATTCAGCACGCCTTACAAGATGCGATAG
>DWMF01002234.1:0-10335 GCA_018244815.1 Parelbella polyzona | reverse complement strand
CGAGACCTTACTCATATTTCGGTTGTCGGGCACATTGAGTCTAGGTACCCATGGAATCTGATGTTGGAATGGCATATTAAACAATTCTGGTCGTACTGAAAGAGCACGATTAATTGAGCAGAGTTCACATCCATTTTCATTACAGTAAGTACTTAGTAAGTTGTACTACGAAGAGCAAAGTACAAAACTTTATGCTTGCCTGATAGCCTCAACGTTGTTCACTCACAGTTATGATGATGCATCTTGATGATGATGATGATGCCTTTACGGAGGTTTACTAGGTACTTAATGACTAAGCCTATAGCGGGGCGCCCCGAGTATCTGCAGGCCTGACCTTTCGCATTTTGGAGATAAATTACAAGTAATATTAAATTAATTGTTTTAACGATATATTTGATGTTCTACAACATTTACGATATATTCCAAGTAAATCTACTAGAAACAATTTTTTCCGATACAAATTTATAACCCCTTTGAATTCAAATACCCTTGGCTTGTATTTCTTGAAATGTATTACATTTTTGTCTTGAAAATCTTTTTTTCTTAAATTTCGTTTCGTTTCGTTTCGTTTCGTGATTATACAATGTAAGACCATCACTACTAACTACTAATAGCAGTATCATAAGTTTTACTCCATATTTATGAACTATTTAATCAATAATTACAACTAACCAGTATTATATAACATACATAATATATTGAGCATAGATCAATACCACTTTAATACACACTAAGTATGACTTCAGAACTTCCCTAACGGATTGTAATAGAGCTTCAATAAAACCACTATGAAATTCCGTCTATAATTAGAACGGATCCCTAAATGGAGAGCACGCGTCTCGTATTCAGTGGGCATATTAAATTGGCCAGTAAAAGCGGATTGCCTTTGGTTTATTAGTGCGCTAATTTGATTTTACGTCCCGCCACTGCGGTCGTTCTCGTGACTGGAAAGTAAACAAAACATGTCCGTTAGATCGAAATTCCCATGTAGCCGGCGTTTATATGGTGCAGTTAAGCGTAGCAGCTCGTAAATTCAGTGCAAGCGACCTTAGAACGTGTGAAACTATTTCTAATATTGTCTATTAAAATATGTTTTAGGGCGATTCCAATTCATCGTTTACGTCGTTCACTGTTTTCTGATCGCAGTCTACTCCTATTATTTGATCGACTGCTGCTGGAAAATTTCAATAAGGATTTCCGTAGAGTCTACACAGTTCGATCCTTTACTATCATGGTTAAAACTTTCTTATATAATCTAGCTGCAGATCGAACTTGTTACACATTTTTCGAAATAGATCTATTCATCAAGAATATACCTAAAATTGGTAGAGACGTGTAACCAGCTCTTAACAGTGAAAGGACCACATTTATTTCCTATAATTAATTAAATATACTTTGTATGGAAATAAAGTCACCAACTATTCCATTACGGGGCGTAAACGGAATCTGTGAAATACAGAAGTATATTGCGCTGTTCTGCATCCCTCTTCGGGAACTATAGGCGTGATGTCACGTTTTTGGTTTATTCTTCGCATATATGTACTTTAATAGTTTCATTCAGATTTGAAGACCGTGATAATTTACATTGGAATTACATTCTGCACGAATCTCGATGAACTGTAAAATAATCCAATATATATCTGAAAACAATGTAACAGGCAGTAAATGTTGTGTATAGATACCACAAAATATCTTTTGACACTTAACAAAAATATACCGTAATATATTATTTAAAGTGTACATACCTACATATTGTAGAGCTTAACCTTTACTTAAATACAAACAATTTGCTATATCAATAACAGACGAAACATTTTCCTTCTTAAACAAAAACAAAACCGCAAGAACTTTCTGCTGGAAATGTATTTTTATGTACGAATTCTCTAAACGCTCTCCAAGGCTTTCCAGTTGACCTGCTCGGACGACCCCAAAATGTATACAGACGCTTAAACCCCCATTTTTCTGTCTTATCATCATTCGTCTGTCCTTTCTCTGTATTTACAGATTACTTACGAAACAGAGTAAATAATTTTCGAGTTGGTGTGATTATACGATTTATGTTAAAATGCCTGGTATTTCAAATAGTTGGTATAATAATATATATAAAAGGTATTATGACGCCTTATATCAAGATGCATACAATCTCACATAGCGTTTAGTACTTACTCCGTTGGCGCAACCATCCGAAGTGGAGTTCATCTTCCGGCACGAGAGCTCGCCTCTTCATCCTATCCTGCGCAACCTATAGTCAATTACTGGTTTGAAGTTTATACAAGTCGGCCAGTATTCTACCTAGCCAGCGATACTACGGACAGACGATTTGTCGACGCTCTATCGGCCAAATACGGCTGAACTCCTAATGTAATTTCTAATTATAATCTCATTTCATCAGTCTACGGCATATACATACATACATAATATGTACATCGATTTGATGACAATTTGCTTATGAAGAAAACATTTTGGTACTACTGTACACCCGCTTTTAAACATAAAAATCTTGTACTGTTATGGGTATACCTATAGCGTTTTCAGTTCCACGACTAAGGCCTTATACTCGTAATTCAAGCTACGATACCGTTTCTAACGAACTTTGAGCAGGTGGTAATTAAAGCGGTTCTTACGCGGTCACTGATGCGTTCTTACGGTGGAATACAGCAAAAGTTTCACCGCTATGCAAAAAAGAAAAGATGATTTACTTATTTTCAGTAAAATTCTTATTACGGAACTTCATCCTCATCCGCCTATTTCCGTCCACTGCTGAACATAGGCCTCTCCAATAGCACGCTACTGAGCTTGATCTTCAGCTCGTCGCATCCAACTGTGAATTATGTTATCTTATTTATTGTGTAATATATAAAATTCATTACAATATACATTCGTATCGTATTTTCATTACCTACAATATACGATACAATGATATATTTAGAACTCGCACGCCATATTTCAAGCTTGCCATTTGCGGTATATTCAACAAATAGATTTTAATGGTCAATAATGAATTAATGCACGATTACTGATCCGTGATTTACGGTCACCGATACAAAAACATACAATCATGGGATGAATCAACCAATTTACAACGTTTGAGGTGACGGGCGAACGGCAGGTGATGGTGTGATTTTAATACGTTAGATTTAAATTAAACCGACAATTACACCTACTCATTAACTATTCTTACAATATTCTGGTGGTTTCCTTGCTTTGAAAATGTATTTATCTTGAGGCTAATATTAGGTTACCATTACAATATGTTTCGTTTAAACCAGTTCATTTCTTGTCGCATGTTGAGTGAAAAAATATAAGGTAAAAATGTCGAAAACATGTCACAATTTTCTCTTATATCATTTTGCTCGTGACATTGATATTAAAATATGATAAAAGTAAGTGGAAACTGTATGTGATAATTAAATAATTGACATGTAGTCGAAGACGCCAATATTACCATTATACATATTTATATAGTCAAACTGTTACTGGGTAGGCAGAGGGAGTGCGAAATATCAATATAAAACATATACAAAATTATATTTAACATGTATCCCAACTGGCTCTACAAACGTGGTACACTGTGGCAGAGGCCATCATCCCCATCCCGGCAACATTTTGTACGTCATTTAACAAGCGGCGCGGGAAGCAAGCTCTACAAACGAGCCTCCTCCTTTAGGAGATGTTTTAACATTAGCTGCGTAATTTAATTGTGTACCAGATACACGGAGTGGTTGGATCTTAAACGATAGTTACATGTACTAATGAAAGAATGAGACGAATAACGAAAGTATGTGTATGTCATTCGGTGGAAGAGAAATCTTTTAATGAAAAATATTACGTAGAAGGAATGTAATTTAAACCCTGTATTGCCTGAAAAGGTAGTCAGAGGATTGTAGTACACTGTAGTCCCACAATGGAATAGGTGGTAAGGCTACTGCTATACACCGAGCCCAGAACCAGCCTTCGAGTCACTACTAGAAATTTCTACTAGTAGGTTAGAAAAATCCAATATTACCCAGGACCTCTCTCAATTTGCCGTCGCGTTTTGCAACCACTCGACCAACAAGGCAGTCACAATATTGTAATAACATTGATAAAATCATAGCATAATATGAATATTATCACCACTACAATCAATAACAAAACACAATAATAAAGTTCAATCTGTCTGTCGGGTGCTTTCGGACTGCCTGCAAAGACTTCAATGATATTTAACGAATGATAACAAATAATAATGATGATCAGATCCGATCAGTTACTATGGGCATGAGCATGGACAAAACAAAAAAATATCATGTTATCATATTCAAAATTTTTATATTTTAACTCCTTTATATATAACTAGCAGACCCGGCAGACGTCGTCCTGCCCGAGAAAGTAGTTTACAGTAAATGTGTTAATTTAAATTAAAAATATATATTTTTTTAATTTTCTGATTTAATTTTCTGTTAGAGGCAAGAGGATACGTTTGGAGAGTAAGCACTTCTTATGAGAGCGTTGTAGAATAACAATTCGCCTCGGACAATCATTCGCTTAACAGATTAAAAACATTTCGAAATATTTCGATATAAGTATTGTTATTTTTTCATAATATAGTATATCATTTTTGTATAAACAGTTAATATAATATAATACTTAGGAGGCATTAGAAATTATTTTTGAGTTGATTTTAAATTTAACTGCAAATTTTAACAGCGACTCTATATACGTAGCCGCTTAATATAAATTCCAATATTACCAATGTATAACAAATATTACTCATTTGTTAGAGTCTGGAAAATAAAAGAAATGTATAAAAAAAATTTACATGTGTACTATCCGTTATTTGCCTATGGTGGAAGTAACAAATACAATAACCTACTTTTATTCTTATTAAAACTTTTACATTTTTGAAGTGGATCGTTTCTTAAGCACACTGAAACATTGGCCATGTAATTGAATTGTACGAAATACAGAGAACAGCGTCGCTAGCTAATGTAGAGACGGAAGAGTAAGCACTCCTTATGAGAGCGTTCTAGAATAACAATTCCGTTGAGACAATGTATTGGCCGCAGCGTGAAGTTTTAAAGATACGTTTTTATATAAAGTCTCTTTAAAGCGCTCTGAAGTATTATATTACGATAATATATACATATACATACATTATTAGTACATAAATGAACGTAGTACTCGTATACTTTTATCGAGCTGAGTGGCATGCTATTGGAGAGGCGAATTTCCAGCAGTGGACGAGAGAATGCTGATGATGATTTGATTTGATTGTATAACAACAAAGGGTAGATTAAGTGGAAAATCGAACTTTCTACTATGCAATCCAAGTGTCGATGAAAATAAAATTTTATATAGTTATTTCTATTCAAAAACCAATTTTTAAATTATAATTGTGAGACGTTCTGGTACATTCCAAAAGTTCATTTTCCTAAGCTGTTCGCGTTTTTGTGTTTTGAATCAAAAGGTATATAAGGCAGATATTGTTTTCTGATAAAGTACCATTTAGTTCCTAAGGATAATAAAGTAACAATTTTCAATCTAAACTTATCCTAGATACATAGAAAGGTTCGTTCACAGTGTATTATCGCGGTATCGCCTGTAATATCACAGGAATCTTACAATTACCTTAACGATTATTATCATCAATAAAGATCACAAAACCAGTGCGAATTCATGAAGAGAACGATGAATACATGAGAAGCGTGTCAGCTCTGTAAAGATGTCCATATACATATATTTGGCACCCAATATTCCCTGCTTTCCCCGTCACGGACCTGGCATGATGACAATATTATTATTAAAAATATACCGGTGTATTAAACCGTATACACTGAGTATTTCAATTACGGAGGCTTTCGCTAAGCGCACAGAGCTTTTAGATGGGTTAATGTCGTTAATTTTGCAACGAATTTAATTAGGAACGAAGGCCAGTGGGGAAGACGCGTAATGAAATAAACGAGGATCACGTAGCCCTCGTGAGTGGTTGCGTAACGATTCTTTTGGAACATTATATATGTCAGAGGATTTTATGAAAGAATAATTCAAAAATATTACAATCACAAAGTGCAACATATTATTAATGTTACGTTGAAGATCTTATACTCGTACTGTTGCAAGTGGGTTTCCTTTCAGACTCTCTGATTGTAGCGTTAGAGATAAAAGTATTCGTAAATATCTATAATTATACTTACCCATATTTGACAAAATATGCCTTCAATTGTAGCTAAATACGGACTTGCATACGTGACATTACGTGACATTTAAATAGAAAATAAATGTATATGATTATTAAGTGATGACTAGCATATATTTAATTAGAAATTAAATAGCCTCACCAACTATTCCAAGGGACGTAAACGTAACTGGCGAAACGTGGGGATATATTGCACTCTTCTGCCCACCTCTTCGGGAACTACAGACGTGATATTACATATGATTATTAAAAATAAAGATGACCACAGTGGGAAAACTTGTCCGTTTAAAATGCGAAACTATTATTACACTGGGCTACACTAAATGACTTACTAGGTCATATGCCGTTAATTAAGGTTATATTTTGTGCGAAGTTATCAACTCAAACTAGCGGTCTGAAAGTACTGGGGTAAGTAAGACTAATCGTCCTTCAAATTAAACACCCTGTCTATCTGTCGATCGTAAATGTATCGAAATAACTAGTATCATCACGCCTGTAATCCCGAAGAAGTACCTAGGCATAGAAGCACGTACTTCTACGTTTCATCAATAACGTTTTACGTCCAATAGAATAGATGGTGATGCTATTGTAAAAAATCTGTTTATTTTATAAATTGTCTCCGAAATATTTAATATACATGTATATAATCTATCCCGATGAAAATATATATGAGCCTTATTGTAATGGAAATAAAAATAATCCTACAATCCTCTTTCGTTCTCTTTAAAAACAAGGTTGGTCGCTATACGTTATGAAACACCTTAGCATCGATTTGGGCTCCAAGAAATAATTTCGTCAAATCATCAGTTTCTATTACATGAGTGGAATATGTTCCCAGATTACAGTATTGTTTGTTATAAGGTAAGTCGAGCTATTCTTACTCCGCTAAGGCGTTAATATGTGCTTTATTCTCAATACGATAGGAAATATAGGATACATGGATGACGGTGTATGGCAGTTGGTTCACCACCTATTCCATGGGTCGTAAACGTAACTGGTAAAACGTGGGTGTTTACTACATTCCTCTGCCTACCTCTTCGGGGATTACAGGCGTGATAAATGGTATGTTACGAATGATGGATCACCAGCTTTTGAGAATGTGTTAAAAAAAAAAGTTTGATTTCTTCCATATTCATATATTCTTATTTTATATGTTATTTGTAGCAATAGTCAGTTTTTAATGGATTGGCGCTCTAAAACACGATTAGGGAATTAGGGAATTTTATTTGAAAAATAGAATCTTTGCATTATTTCACTGTCACTGTCAAATATATCGAGAAGACGTTCGAGCAATATTCAAAACACTCATATATTTGCGTTTTCTTATGAATATTTTTCTAAGGAACCACTATTACTAATCTGTTGGGTAGCCCGAAACGGTAAGTGGGTCGTACTGACCCTTTTCTCCGTGAGTGCAAATACATGTCCACTATAACCTAACCTTTCATACCCATCTTTGTCAAACCAAATAAACGTTGTACCTACATGAAAGGGGGTCTTATGAAAGTGGGCACACAAGGGGTATTTTATGCCGTATGAATACGTTTCGATATACGGCCGAAAGGAATAGGTTAACGAAAGTGGTAAAATGCTAGTAAACCATAAAGACCTGAAAGGGCCTTCTAAGCTTTGTCGCTATGTAAAGAGAGGGAGACTTTATCGTGCATTTAATTGTTAATCTAGGCCGAATCAACGCCCAGACTTAATATTTACTACCGAGATTAAAGCCTATTAGTTAATAAAATATAAATTGTCCACTAGTCTTTTGGTCCATTTTTAGTGATCCTGAATATAGTTAACGACATGGCGGTTTTTATTTACGTCTTTACTACGATATAATATGCATATCAGACGTAGGCACATCTTTTAATAAACCCCGAATGATACTACAATGCTCTTTACTGGAATTGGAGCATCGTATATACTTCATTAATATCACCACCAACAACTTTTCTCTTATTGCACTGTTGGCATGATGATGATGACGATGTTGAACGCGGCTATTCCTCAGAATGACAAGGATGAGGGCGTAGAACACAGGTGAATATTACATACTTTACCACACTATATTATGTTTCCTAGTAGAAATTTCTAGTACGAACTTGAAGTTTGGATCCGTGCCCGGTGTATAGCAATAGGCTCTATCTATTTCATAGTGGGACGCAAAAGTAACTGCTGAAGCGTAGGAGTGTATTACACTCCTCTGCCCATGCGTTCTGGAACTACAGTCGTGATATTATGGTTTACTATATTATGTTGTTAGATGCATAAGCATTAAAATGTTTTAATATATATCATCCTTTTTAAAGCGCGGGCCTATTTTCTGTTCCTTATTGCCTGTTCATAATATTAAAGTTAATCCACTTTCATTATTCTCGGAGCTCGGAAATCCAATTTTCATGTTCGGCTTTTAATATTCACCCACCTCATTAACTCATTGTGTGATTTATAGAGAAGAAAAATTCAACTCGCCCGAGGGATAGAGGCTGGAGTATGAAACCTTTACCTTAAAGTACCTTGATAGAGTTTTAAATGAAACTTTATATAAACATATCTACGTATGTGTAGTTTGAATCAATTTTCCATATTATAATACATAATTTATATGTAATATACGAGTACATAATATTTTTATCGTCTTTTTCCTAATATAAATAGAACTTTTCTTTTACAATTTAATTTAAAAATGTAAGTAAGAAGTTTAAATAATTAAATTTTTAGAGCATGTAGTTTTCACTCGAAGAAGGACATTATACGTAAATACCACTCATGTAAGGATATATTTATGAGCCTCCTAAAGGTGGTAGATATAATATCCAGTTTGGATAATCAATAAAATAAATAAAATCTATTACTTCATATTGTTTAAACATAACTGATGTGTGCGATATAGTTTTAAGCAAAACTGTCTTATTAAAAAGATTTTGCTTAAATTATTAAAGTGATGACATTGATTTCAAAGTTTCTTCATATTTAAATAATGGATTAGAATTCAATGTACAAACAAAAAATTTAAGCGAATATTTCAAATTATTAAAATGAGAAATTATATTTAAAATAGTAAGACAATCTTTCCAGATTTATTAAGCAACTGAAAAATAAAATTATTTGTGTACTTATAAAATTATACATAAAAGCAAAGCATTGGATCCTAATCATCATCATCAGCTTATTTCAATCCACTGCTGAACGTAAGCTTTCATCTATGCGCTTCATCGTACCTTGCGGCTCGACGCATCCAGCTACTGCCTGCAGCCTTTCGCAGATAATTATCCCGTCATAATTTGCTAAGTGGTCACCACACCCCATTGTTATTTATCAGAAGGTCAATAAGATATTGTGCAGAGGATCGTAGCTCCTTTCCGTCAGCCGTCCGAGTGCCTCTCTTACATGGTCAGTCCATCGTCTCGGGTTTTGTCCTCGGGGTCTCTTTCCTTCTACTTTGCCATTAAAAATCAGTCTCTCCATATTAATGGAGATTTGCCACTCAATATGGATCAAATTGCTCTGTCATAAGGGACATGGTGTGACGATATAACAATATTGGCGATATGATAATCAAGATTCTGCCATAGCTCCCTAAACTCTCGTCTACAACTTTATACATTCAACTATAAAATGTAGATCGAATATGTAGGTTAGGAACACCCGTGTGCACACACAGACAAAAGGAAAAATGTTAAATAATAAAAGTTGTAGTTGTTTCCACTCTACCTTAGCACTTTGAGAACTAAGCTGCCCGCATGTTAAAAGTTGTAACAGGGTTTGATATTAAGAAAATTTGAGCACATGAAAAACTTTTAGCCCAATATAAGCTTAATTTTTGTATCCCGCCCGTGTTTAAAAGGATTTTTCTTTATATATGTTATAATATTAGCATGCAATTTTTTAAATATGTACTGTTGGAGACGGTCATGAATGGCAGTACCATCGCACGTGATAGAGACGGTCATGAGTATGGACACTGACTTGGTTAACTGCATGCTACAACGGAGCCTCGCGGTTGGAGAGGAATTGGAGGAAGAAAGACATTGCTATCCTGCCGTCGGAGGGAACGTATCCTCCACTCTAGGAATTGTTACGCTGTTACTCGTCTCGTTTGCCCAGTTTGATAGTGTTTAGAACGCGGGCTAATTTGTAAGACGTTAATACAATGTGAT
>DWMF01002233.1:0-10335 GCA_018244815.1 Parelbella polyzona | reverse complement strand
GAAGACGGTTAAGCCGTGATGTTAGCTGTCTCACTAACTCACCTCCCGATATGAACACTAGACTTCGAACGCCTTCGCCTATGGTACGACGGGCGGAAGGTTCTTCCACGAGGTCATACCAAGACGTATCGGAAAGAACTAACCGAAACTACCTAAGTATAGATGGTCCGACTCACCGTGCTAGCGTGGAGATACTGGTTTCACAAGACAATGACGTACCCCCTGCCCCGCCTTACCCGAGAATATCACCTACCGGAGCTAGATCAGAATTATCCAGATTATCTGAAGAGGAGCTGATAAGGTTATGGAGAAGTTCAGAACGAGAGGTACGAGAGGCACTACTTGCAGCACTCCAAGAAAGACGAGCTAATTTGGATCCGAAAGAAGACCCGGGTTGAAAGATTTGTATCCGTGAAAGGAGAAGAAATCGTGTAGAGATCATTTCGTCTTTCTCATTGTTGCTCGTCGCGAGAATGCTAGGGAGTCTGTAGATAAAGCTCGCAGAGGTTCAGCGGGTGCCTTCTTTACATTGTTTGATGCGGACACGTTTAGCAGGCGTTAGTTAAACGATCAGTGTTCATTTGAGTGTCTTGTTACTATTATTGTATTTTACAAGCTGCCTTATTTTTTAATCTACTGCTTCTTTGACTTGGTATTCGCGTCAAACAATTTAACTAACGGTACATTTTAGATGAATTTGGAGTTTTTTACGTCCATAAAATCAATTTAAGATACGATTACTAGTAATATTTAAATAGATAATTATAATCGACATAACTATTGTGTCCTTGTATAAATATTATAGTCGTGACCACAAAATTTAAAGTGCTTTATCCTATTCTTAGTGTAGTTGGCATTAGGTCATTTCTTTCCAAGTAGTTTGTAATGGCGTATTAAATCGAGTATTATTGTATGACAAATTAGGCAATGAAATGTAACAAAAATGTATTATATGTAAGGTAATACGTATATTCTTTAATTTGTAGTTATTATATTATTTATTGTATATTAACTAATATAAAATTCGAGACTACATTGATGTGTTGAAATGATAGCTTAAAACATTATTATTTAAGATTACAACATGGAATATTCGGGTTAAAATCGTATAAACAGCGGGCAGTTTAAACAATAACAACACAGACAGTAGAAGCTAGGCCGTCAAAGTGCCTTGAGTACATTTTATAAGTGTCTTCTATTCGGCACTGTCTAATCTTTTAGCTGGTATAGAATGCGAGTATAATCAAAATGCGTGGAAAAATTAAACATTTGTCAGAATAACCGAATTACCCTTGCATGTTGCATAATATTTTACTCACATTGAAATATACAGTTACGATATTTTAGTGAAATAATCAATTAATCAATTATCCGGCTATTAATACCGAATATTAAATAAAGAAAGCGTTCAAATTTTATTTATAATTATTACATTAATAACTGAAAATTATAATGTACGTTTACAGCATGGATATTTACCAAAATATATACGTGATGTGTAGGTGTGTATTGATATTAATATTAATTATCAAGAGGAAAATAAATACTGCCGTAAGTGTAAGCAAATAGGTAGATAAGTACACAATTTTTCCTAGATTTGCACCCTAGATTTTAGTTTAGAATTTTCTCTCTATCTATTCCTCCTTATACATATTATTAAAATCAAACGTATTTACCCACCGGCTTTCCTTAAATTCTCTGTTTCATGTTGGGATAAAAATACAAACCGAGAAATGATAAGCAATATTTTCCGATAGATATTTTTATTTCCTATTAATAAATATTTTTCAATATAATGTTCAAGTTAATAATGTAATTAATCCAGTCTTGTTGTAGATAACTTCAATAATTAACACAATAATTTTATTCTTTACTCCTCTTTAACACAGAGAGCCTTTTAAAATAACTGGTTTAATTGTTACTTAATAAAAATTTAACCAATTAATTTAACTGTTACAATCAATTATTATAACTCATTATAACGCGTAGTGTACTATTTTGAAAGTTTCCGTCTGTATTCCGAGATCGTTTTGAGACGATAACTTACATTTTTTGAATTTGGAACTCTTTGGAATATGAAAGTTATGATTGTCAGTACAGAAACTATCTAATCATTTACGCTCTCTGACGTGTACATAATATAATATGTATGTATGGAAATTTAGTACTGAATATTTGATTACATGTAAGTCAACCGTGCTGAATTGTTCCACTTATTTTAGATTAATATTTGAGAATTTACGACGAGTTTTAAGATTTAATGCAATTATATGCATGTTATAATTTAATTCACGAATGCAATTAAAACTAAATGTTCGATAACGTAAACTGCTCTCTAACGATCTGACGTGTACCTATTGCTAATTATTCTACAATTTAAAATCAATTACCGTACAATGTTATGGTAATTATTTAATTGCGAAATAAATAAATTATGAATATGTTATATTCAAACTATACGCAGTTAAACCTCTTAATTGTCCAAATCGTTAATAGATTCCCGTAGATTTTGTTTACGATACTATTTTATTTCTGTACGTTAAATTCCAATTTCGGACCAAATTAACAAAATGTTTATTGGTAACAATTCACTTAATTACTTACAATTCTATTGGATGTGATTCATCTAGTGATATTAAAGTCTTATGGATTTCTGTAATTATATTACGGTCTATAGTGTAATAACAATATTGACTTATAAGTAGATTTACTGCTACGATGATAAATATTTAAAATATGCGTAGACGAATGTATGTTGGAAAAAAATTTAAATGTTGGAGCATAGTACAAGGTTTTTATGATATGTTTTTGCTGTGTATGACACTTATAAATTTCTCGCGCGGGTTTTTTAGTTGCGTTGTATGTTTTGGATTACATAAGTGAAAAATTTTATTTATGATGCCATGTCATGTACGTATTTATTATTATTCTCATATTATGATATTGCGGGCCGTCCTAGCGTGACCATAATTGTGTTAGAGAATTGTTGTAATTTCTAGCTTATAAATATTAGAACAGCGTATCGGACTCCTGGTGTTAGGTGCTCATTGAAATTTAGAATAAATAGACGTATGGAACTAATCTAAAAATTGTACGAAATAAATTCTTAGGAGACATCAATTACATATTTAATATCGTTCATGAGACCTAAGTTAGCACTGAGAACTATGTTGAAGTATTTTAAATTAATTTTGTCTACCATGTAATTTAAATTATAACTGAATATTTTCATTGTTCCTTATGTCACAGCAGCTAAATCTCTCACTGTTTATTGATTAACTAAACAATTTTTTGTTAATTAATCTTCTTATTACAATTGAATTATTTTTTCTATTTACAATGATTCAATACATTCCGTTTATTGCTAAGCGAAATTCTGTTAGGTTAATCATTCGATTTTTACGATATATTTTTTTAATCCGTATTTGCTAACATTCGTTTCATGCTCGGCCACACACCACGTCCCCGTACTTGTTTACTAGCAATTTGGGATCAAATAGGGGTGTGTATACAAACGCCTGGAGGTACACACGAAAAATAACAATACTTGCATTTTAAATTTAAAAACAATACGGATATCTCAGAAAAACATTTAATTTATTTTTATCTTGTGGGATGTGATGTTAAATTAAACAAGATTGTTTTATGATTACATACCTATTTTGTATATACCTACCTGTCACGCTAGGATTGTCTTTTTAAATAAACTATTAACTTCAATCAATAAAACTAGAAAAATAAACGTCCTTCCGTACAATAAATTAGCACGAGTCACACATATCTAATTCAATAATATCATCTAGTAATTTCTGAAAGCATTGTTCGTTGGTGTTCTTTAACACAACTTGATAAGTAAATTATTCAGTATACGTATGTTGAAGAAGACTTGTCTATTGTGTGAGAGTATAACTTAAAAAACGGCGATGAATTACTAAATAAAAATAAGTTAATAGTTTGTTTTTAAAAAGTTCCGCAAATATTGTAATGCACTTTTCTTGTTTCGCCTGTCTAGAAGTTTTATGCAATTATAATTAATTAATTAAATTAATTGTGGATAGAAAGATTCCATGTTATATTATTATTACATTTTGTATTATATTAAATTTTATTGTAAGTTATATTTTATTGTATTTTAATTTTTGTAGCTTGTATTGAATAGAAATATAAAATGCTGTTTTGGGAAATATGTTGTAGGTGTGCTTGATTACTTATATATGTATAATTGCTTAAACATATATATATTATATTTTGGTTACAAAATAAGGACATAATTGGTGAATATTGCATTTGAAATTAGATAAATGTGTACGTAAAAAATATATATAACTCTTAATAAATTATGCCAAGGTCTGATTGGCAATTATTGTAATGAAAAAACCGAAACGCCAATTTTTCTTAGTAGTGTTTTGAGCCGAATAGATTTGTCGGGTTATGTGTACGTATATTATTGTAAATAAACAAAACGATTTTATCGGTAAACATATTCAGTAATATCATTGACGGGGCAGTAATGACATCGACAACCGTAAAATGCGTGTCATTTAAATAGTTACAGCGTTCGTTGATCTGTTAAAGTTTTGCAATTAAAACCTATTTTACCTTTAAATTATGATGATCCGTGATTAAATAATGTGCCGGCTTAAGGCACGTTTCGTTTCGGGATAGCCTGCTTATTTTGGGACCTTCCGAGGACTTTTTTATGAGCTTTCACCAATCAAATTGATCTCGCTTAATAATTTCATTGTACATTTGTAAAGTGTTGAAGATAAACACTAGAGTCAGCCATATTACTGAAATAATTGTAAAGAACGAAGTTATTAATACAATTTAAAATACGTATTTTTTAAAATTTCGTATTATTATTTTGTTAAAATCTATTTCAAAATACAAAACTTAAAAAAATTGTAACCTATTATGTAATATTTGAAAATAAAAAGTTTATCTAAAAACTTTATTTTGGTTACCATTAATAAATAAATAACAACTTTAAAATATAGTTCAAAAAATTATTACTCCTTATTATATTATATATAATTTCACTATAAATATTTCCAAATATGTGTAAATAACAAATCACTGTACTTTATTTTCGGTTTTTCATTAATTCCGCCTTGGATTCGTACAGTACGTTGTATTTGACGTCATTAATATCGCAGGTTTATCCCGAGGGAGTTTATGTGTAAATGACAAATTGATTTAGGACTGGTGTGATTGATTACTGCCCGTTAATGAGCCTGCCATGACGATAGTTGGAAAATAAACTATTTGTGCCAAATTGTTTGTTTTATTTACATGTTAATTACTCCCCTTTCATTTATTTGCCCTCCTAGACACGAGCGCTGCCAGTGTTATTCTTAGAAAAATACTTCTGCACACTATGCTATTAATGAATAAAATCTGATTAATAATCATGCACGTTTGTAATCTTAGGTAGGTATACAAAATGAGGCACTTTAATTATGTCAAGTGAATGATTAATTTAAATCACGCGGCTATATAAATATGTTAATTTTGAACAGTTACATAAATGTAGTATTTCTTATGTCTTTGTGTACTGTATCAAGTTCACCAACTAGCTTCCTACTGACGTCCGTTTTTAAAGTTGTTAATTAAGGGTGAAGCAAATGACACAATCCATGTGGTGATTAACAATTATTGGGCTAAGCATATAAACATCATAATCTAAAAATAATAGACATACATAATTATTCTCTTTCTTCCTGTAAAAGAAACCGCAACATCACGCCTGCAATCCTCGAAGGGATAACCAGAGGAGTGTAGTACACTCCCACGTTTCACCAGTTATGTTTACGTGCCATGGAGTAGGTGGTGAGCCTATTCCCTGTTTCTACATTAATTGATGCAATACGTTTTCTCTAACGTTATTTCTAAGTGATCTCGGCATTCATATCATCTTTACGCAATGAAAAGGTGTTTTACTTAATTTGTCCCATCTTTAATATCCGTCTATATTATCTTCTTTCTTACAACATATACAAATTGTTAAATTAATTATTAATAGTATTTGAAAAGTAAAATGTGTTTGTAAAAGTTACGAATATTCTCACAGTCAATTTACGTTTATCACAGTTAATATATTTTGGATCATTGTAGTAAAACGTTTTGTAAAATCTCAAAGAGAGTTAGAGAATGTAGTTCAGCAAGCATAATATGGTTTCTGCGCACTTCTCTGTAAAAGTAAAATCTAAAGTAAACTTTATTAAAGTAATTCTTACTAAAACTGATTTTTCAATTGCAATTGGCTTGTTATGTTACGCGTGCACTACTGAGCGGTGTTATATATGTGACTGATCTAAAGGGCATAAACCTGAAAGGGGGTTAGGTATATTTAGAATGGTCGAGGAACCTCAGCGATTCACATTTGTCGTATATATGACTATTATACTCCTGAGTTATCTTTACTTACCTTATCACTTACTCCATATTTCTTAGAGTAGCTACGCTCGGCGAGAAAAGGACGACAGATCGTCATTAGTGTCAAATTTGTAAAAGCAATTTTGTCCTTCCGCACTTTAGGCCATTACAAATCATTACTACGGCGGCATTAGACTAAAGGACGCTCTCATCTTACTTGAGGAGAAATAACCAAATCCGTGTCAAATGGAACGCGTGAAATTAAAATTACAATTGAGCGAAGTACTATATACGTAGGAACTTGAATAGTAGAGCGTTTGTTTTAATTCGCTCATAGGCAAAAATGCATTCGCAAAAGGCTCACCGCCAATTCCATAAGACTTAAATATACCTGATATTTGATACCTGATATTCTTCGGGGATTACGGGCGTAATACTACTTTCTGTTTTACTTTCTTCTTTTGTCGTTGTTGGCCATTGTCTGTAATGTTGTTTATCGAATTCCATGGTATTAATCGGCACATTAAGTGTTAGGGCGTTGAAGAATAGTTCCCAAGGCTAGCGAAGCATAATTATAATATTATCTTATGCGTAACTACTAAATATCAGGTGGATAGCATTTGGTTTATTACTATGTATAATAAACTAATAATTCATCGCAGGAATAGGTCGATTCGAGACTCTACATAACATATCGAATTTAATATCCTTCCCAACAAATTTAATTAAATATCAGGGCGCAGTTGATATTAAATTATACATTGTATTGACATTTAATTTTATTTTTTTAAGAAATCAATTGTTTCAGAGTAATGCTAAACATTTTATATACACAAATATTATTTTTGACAATAAGACTTTTTAAATGATTTATCTTTTAAGAAACTTTTCACTATGCTGTTGAAATTGATACTTTTTTTTGTGATATGACTTTGACACCCTTATTTTCGTTACCTTTTCTGTGATTTACTATTCTTGCATTTAATTATACGTTAAAGGGTAACTTGCAAAAATTCTACCTATATCCAAAAGGTGTATGCGATCGTACCTGGCTTTTCAATCGTCACAAAATTCTGTGCACTTGTACTTATTTATACATATAGAATGTATACATATAAATCTACTTTGCGCAGTTGAAAAAGTTTTGAGAAAAAGGGCATAGTACATAATATACATACCTATATAAGTATATTATAAGCAATTTTACATAAATGAATGAAAGAGTGAACATGAAATGAACTTTTTACACAATTATAGGATACAGTTTTGGCGTGGACGGGCATAATATATAATGTATGTATACGTAGAATACGCAAGATTGAATGAAAAAGGTAAATCAGCTAGGTAAACTTATTTACAACATTTTGTCAAATCGATTTCGATATTTCAATATTTCTGAATGATGTGTGGTCTATTGGCATTTAATGGAAATGTTTTGTAATAATGAATAATTAATTAGACTTGTTGAACGACAATTATGTTAATGTGTTTTTGAATATATCTATTTTAGCTGTCACTGCTGACCGTACTGTGCACCGTGTGCATAAATAATTGTGAAAATATAAATATAGGAAATATGAGATTAGCAAAATTTATTATATTGTGCAGTTTTTTTAATAGTTGCAAATCTAAAGAATGTTACTGGAACTCTTGTTGTCCATTCAAATATTTTTCAAGTAAAACACCTTACAATTCCGTGCGAGGTGATATACGGGACTCAGTTCTTAAATTAGATGGTGAGTACATATTCATTAAATGGTAGTTTTACCAGTGTAAGAGTTATTTTACCATTACTATTCTTGGTATAACTATTTTGATAGTATTAGATGGTTGTTCCGTTTCAAAATAGTGAAGTTGATACGTGACATTGATTTTAACACCATCCTCGGAGTGTTTCAAATTTTCATGACAGGTTAAAAAGTGGTATTTTCAAATATTTATGGCATATTAGTATGTTGCACGTAGATTTTACGCCTCTTAACAACCTCAACCATACATCAATACAGAGCTTATTGTTAAATGGGATAGCTTACGGGTATCGTTGACTTTGAATTTAATATATTACATTTGTGTATTAAAACTTACATGTAAGTACTTACCATTAAGATCTCAAATACATAACAGCTATGAAACAGCACGATAAGTTCTGCATAGATAAAATTATAAATAAGTACAAGATAATTATCTCCGAAGATTAGATATGACTTAAAATTAAAAATTTTAATTGCAATTTGTCAGGTTGCCAACCGGTGAGCGTGTGGAGTTTAATAAGGCACGGCAAAAGAAATCCAGGTATCGATTACGGCAGTAACATGAAATATGCGATTGGGCTAAGAGATTACGTCATACTGAATTATGAGCGAGGAAAAAGTCCACTTTGCGCCCAAGACATCGAAAATTTACGCAATTGGCGACCCGACAGCAATTTATTCGAGAAGATACACGGTTTAACTGACGAGGGTTATCTCGAAATGGTCGGCATTGGTAGCAGATTAAGGGAGGCATTTAGGGAATTATTGGGACGATTCGAGGAAGGTAGCTATAGATTCCGATCGGCGTTCGGTCATTGGATGGAAGATGGTGTAAGTGGTTTCATTAAAGGCCTCACTAATGAAACGCTAATTGTTGAAGAATCGAATTCTACCTTTGATATTCTTGCTGTAAGTAAATTAAATTTTTTGTCTCTTACCGTCGAATTACAATGACTTTATTTTCTTCTCTTTTAATAAGACTTTCTGATCCTGTATTGAGTGTATTATAGCCATCGATGACATGTTAATTTAATGAATATTTTATTTAAAGCCCTAATCAACTTCTACAATTCTATTATAGTGAAGAGTTTTATAATAATATGTTATTATATTCATTTTTTTAATAATACGTTTTTAACCACATATACATTTTTTTTTTCCTTGGTTCAGGTGAAAAATGGCAGTACTAAACTTCTCTGTCTACTCCTTCGGGGAGAAACAGCGTGATGTGATGTTACAAAATTATAATAAGTAAAGATATTATGTACAATTTAGGTATAGATTTCATTCTCCCTTTTCATTTCAGCCTTACGAAGCCTGTGCCAAATATCGTCAGGAAGTTAAACGAAATCCCATAACATATTCTGAAGTTACGAAATACGAAGCTACGATGGAATATAAAGCTGTATGGTTATTTTCTTTATTTTTTTGTCTATAATTATATTTTTACTGTTAAATGTTCCAAGAATACATAAAAATATTCTTAAAATATGTGCCGGCTTAACTCACATAATATGTTGTTTTAGGATACCTTGACTAATTTCTTCCGTCTCACGTATTTCTTCTTGAGTTTTTTATTTCAGTTGCGAACTCGCCGTGATCGGTGAAGGCTCATGAAAAAGACCCCTAATTGTTTCGAAACTTGATAGTCTAAAGTTTAGAATATCGAGTTTCCAAACGATTATGTGGAATTTAGACTCTAAACTAACAAACTAATAAAAGCATACGCGAACTGAGTGGGTACATAATTTAATTATGTAAACTGATCTGAACTGAACTTTTAAAAATAAAAGTTATACATAAAAATTTACATATATATAGCTTAGTAATTATTATTATTTATTTAACACAGTTTAGGAACGGCGTATTAAATATTTTATATCATTAATTTATCCACGCTTTCAATTTTCAGATGAAGCTTGGCCTTCAAGGACGTATTGGTGTCAATGAACTTACTAATTCTAATATTACGGCTTTGTATGACTTGTGCCGATACACGTGGTCAGGTATAGAAAACAAGCCAAGTCCGTGGTGCGCACTCTTATCTATCCGTGACCTTGAAATCTTGGAGTACGTCGGCGACTTGAGACATTATTATCGCAATGGGTACGGAACACCCATGAATAAAATATTTGGTAGAATTCTAGTGGCAGATATGTTCACCACCTTCTCGGAAAACATAAACGGGAATGTGAAGAAATTGACGGGA
>DWMF01002232.1:0-10336 GCA_018244815.1 Parelbella polyzona | reverse complement strand
ACTCGGAGTCTGGATCTGTGCCCGGTGTATGGCAATAGGCTCACCACCTATTCCAAGGAACTTAAACGTAACTGGTGAAACCTGGGAGTGTACTACGCTCCTCCGCCTACCCCTTCGGGAATTACAGGCGTGAGGTTACGTTCAGTATCCTTTAAAAGAATCCGTGGTTTTTTTACCGCTTTTCAATAAGTTGAAGAACGTTAAAGAAACGATTTTCCTCCATATAATACCAGTACACAAACAGACATAAATCAAAACCGTCACTTATCACATCAACACGACGGCGAAACTCCGAAACTACGCGAACTGGAATTATTGTCGCATCAGAACTCTCAAGAGATCTTACAAGACGTCTCTACCTTTGGGTACTGTATGGCAGTTGCACAATCATTTCGCTTGATACCAAAGGTACAACAATCTATTAGAGAAGGCGCAACAAATATTAGACGGTCTAATCTCTTTTATGACTGTTAATAAGAAGTAAATATAGTACACTAGTAATTTAACAAGTAACATTAACGTAATTAATCCATTTTAGACTGTTCTACATATTTCTGTGTTATTCCTCTCGGTCTGAGTTCATATTTTAAATTATCGGACATTTAAATACTTGCACATAAAAAATGAACTGTTAAGATAGTGGTGTGTCGCTATTTCTAATGTTCTTACTTCTATGGCGGCACCGCGCAGTTGTAACGAAATTTAAAAACAATTCTCTCGAGACGAAAGGACAATTTGTTTCGATGTGCACGAGATTGTTCTGTGGTTCTCTCCGACGTACCGGCGGGTACTTGTTTGTTCCTACTTCAAAATCTTTGTGTTTATTTTTCTGTCTGCAAATTGGTGTTATATGTGGCCAGTATATTTTATTTTAAGGCCTTATAGATTTTTGCTGTAGTTTGAAATATATTCCATTAAAAATAGCTGATTTAATTGAAAATAACTATTTGTAGATACCATTACTTACTTGTCGCTGATACATTTTTTTCATTGCTGATTTTTAAATAAGCATTAGTAACTATAGTACGTTCCATCCTCTATTAACTACAAACTATTATTATGCCAAATTTAACCTGCGTTTGTGTTTTAAAGCTATTGCCTGAAGCATTTCTATTTCAATCAGCCACGGAATCATAAATCCGAGCTGCACGTGTCCCACATCTATCTGCAGATATAACAACTGCATTGCAGGCCTAAGACACGATATTGCAAGATTACAGCAAGTTTTAGTACAAGTACCGCGCAAGACATCGTTTGTGAGATGTATTTGTCTTACGTGACCAACATGTTCTTGAATCTTGGAAATATTCGTAAATCCTCTATTCCTTAATATTTATATGTAATAACATATTTCAGTTACGATTGTAAATATAGTAATATAAAAATATGAATTGTATTCAATTTTGTCTAAATAAATCTGTTGTTCAAGGAATTCCATGTTGGGCGCCATTTTCCCCGGTAGAAGTTTTCTTCATATACCTTTTTACAATATCTTCTGAACACACAAAAACAAAACTCGCTAACTGTATTCTGTGTTATTTACATTATTCTCGGTTTGTGTACTTTTTCACTTTGTTCCTCATAATTTAGTGGGGTCGGCGAGATTGAGGTGATATTTCATAATATTCCTAGCGGCAGTATTTATTAAAATAGTGTTGATTTAGACATACTATTTTTCACATTAGTGGTAACGTGTTTATTATTGACATGAACTATGATAGTGTACCTATTACGTTACTTATGTATGTTTGTATTTTTGTTACAACAACCTTTGAATTGTTTACCACACCACAATTGGTAGATCTTATACTATAAGGTTTTGTATTTTGTCGCTTTATCAGTCAAGTTGTATTATTAGTATTGTATATTAGTAATTTATATTTAATACTTCTATTTATATCTTGGTTGGAACCCACACAGTTATATCGGCTTATAATGTCGAATCTAACAACCTTCAGCTAATTATGGAATCAACTCTATAAAAGCTTTTTAACAGACAACCCCAAGTCCTTACGGGCTTTCCGTCTAAAACGGGTTAAGTGAAATAATTTGATACCCCAGGGCGATCTCTATCAAAGGCTATTTTAATATAATAAAGCTTGTAGGGCGCCGTACTTCAAAATGAAAAGATAGAACCCTTTTAAGTGCCATTTCGTTACTAAATCTGTCTGTCAATGCCGACATTCCCAGAAGCGAACAATTGTCTTGGTCTTATGAGTTGTAAACATTACATTTTGTGTCAAATTCTAAGATCGATAGAAATCTCTAAAACAGATAGATGTATTTTTCTATTTTATATTTTTTATGACAATATTTTCTTTATGTTATTATTATTGTAGATTACATAATTATTTTCTTGTTTGTTTACAAATTCTTATCAATGAGATTTCCTAAAACGGTTACCTATAATAGTAATGTAATTACTAAAACGAGTGCCCGCGGTTCTGTATTGCCTGTGCAGTATTATATAATATATAAAGATCTTGATACTTAATAATTATTTCTTAGATAATAGCCTATTTTGTAATTTTGTCCTTATTACCGCACAGTGCAACCGTTAATAAAGTTAGTCTCATTTGTTTCGAGACTTCTAGAAAATTGTTTCCTACTGATATGTTCTATTTAATTTTATTTATGCGCTTATATTTCCCTAAAAATATTAGGTTTTCAAATCATTGTTATATTAAACAGGTCGAGAAGTGTAATTGGGAAGTAGGATGCGTTTGCAAACATTAAAAAGTATCTATTGGTAAGCATCTACAAACATGACAAAGAAAATCGTAGTTTTAATGTATTTCATATATGTACGTATATCTTCTGTTTTGCTTTTATGGGTTTACAATTGTAACGGTTTTTGAAGACTCGAAACGATGGTCGATCTTTGCCAGTCTCGAAGATGAAAGGTTAACTGAAAGCATTGATTCTTAATGTCTAAAATTAATTATACTTGTTTTTACTATGAAAAGCGTCAGCTCGTAATATTTTAAAAAAACGAGCCTATTTTTTTCTCACGTTTGGATTTTCGGTCGATTGTCAAAAGTCTCACAGAATTTAACTCAAAATTTCACTACATGAATTACGTAACATTGGAGTATGTAGATGCACTTAAGAGATGAGATGTTATATTGGGCAATATTTCCCTCGGGAGCTCAAGCACTCTCTGATATCATATCCAGCGTATAGACATTTGACAGATGTCATATGGAGCTCCAAGTACTTGTAAGAAGACATGTTGAGTTACCGGAACATATTCCACTGGGAGGAGCAGAAACGACAAAGTTCTGGTCCCTACGAAATCAATTGCGTACTGAGTAACATTTTAATATGTATGTCTTTAATTACATAATATATGTCTTGCTATACCATAAGCCAAACCAAAAGTTGTTGTTAAATAATTTAAATGTAATACAATGATTTAAAGTTTCATTGTGGGTTTAAATTATTGTGCAATATGTAATGTAATATATTGTTCTCTGTAGGATTCCGTTTTGGAAAACAAAGTCTCTCCACCTTTGTATTTCTGTCATAAAATACCCGAACTACAGTCACCTCCGATGTGTTCAAAGATAGATTTATTTATTATTAGATTATTTCGTACCACGTGGGTGTACGTAGAAGGCAACCGCCATCTGGTAATCAACCAGTCATATACTTCTGTTAAATTAATTAAAAAGCCTCTACAGGAATACTAACTATACAAATGTACGGAGCTAAGATTAAACAGGAAGCTTCGTTCGAGCGATACAAGATAACGTCGTTATTTAGTACTCCTCCCCCTTTCGCTGTTTTAATATCCTTTGCGGGATCCTTACGAAATAATAAAATATTTAAAACATAGTTTCCTCTCTACGTTTACTACATGGGTTGTAAACCGTTCATTTCATGCGCACTAACTGTGGAGAGGCCGTAAAGTCGAAAATCGTATATCAGCAACAATGAAATTAACGAGCGAGAACCAGCAAAGAAATGAGACTTGTTACGGAATAATGAGTTTTATGTTGCGGTTATGACCGAGTTCTGTGAAACGTTTATTAAGTTTGAATCCAGACACACATCAGTTAGAATTTAAACTTATAAAAAGTCGCAAAAAGCTAGACACAGTGGAGAAAAAACACAGGAATATACA
This sequence comes from Parelbella polyzona, assembly GCA_018244815.1. Lineage (NCBI taxonomy): Eukaryota > Metazoa > Arthropoda > Insecta > Lepidoptera > Hesperiidae > Parelbella > Parelbella polyzona. The sequence goes on along the minus strand of DWMF01002232.1, from coordinate 6,210 downwards.
AACGCAACTTAAAAACATATTATTTGCATAAAATCAAATCTTTGGCGCAACCGGCGAAATGTTAAATTATTTTTTATATTAAGTTAGGTTTAAGTTCAGTCGCACGCCTCATGACGCGTAGCGTTTGAGGAAGTGCTTTACTTTCCACATGTCAAGATCGACCAATTCAGTGATCGTTAAATGTTCATGTTATATGTTCATGTTATATGTTCATGTTATATGTTTATGTTCACGTAAAAATTCATGTTATGTTTTTAACATGTTTACTTTTAAGGCTATATAAATATACATATTAAAAAAAATCCGATAAATACACCATACCTTTGGGAAATATTTACGCTGTTAAATTTTAAAAATCTGTTTTAAAAAATCTTTGCTTTAAAAAAGTTTGCATGTGCGGATCATGTACATATGTTGTCACGATAAAGGTCGAAATAATTAAAGAGATTTGTTAACTTTTTTAATAACTTCATAATTGCAACTATTGCTTTTGTAGTTTCATGTTCAACTCATTGTAATGTTATTAAAAAAAATTAAGATTTAAAACAGTTTTTCAAATAAAGAACAATTTTAATTATTCTTTTTTTATTCTGTTCGTCGACAATAACATTTTAATTGTTGCTGAATCATTTCAATTTTTATCATTGATATCCATTATTCTAAAATTGAAAAGTGGTGTGCGCATTTGGATTTTCCGAATTTTATTATCTTTTGCTTTACTATAAATAGAAAAATTTAATGCCACCGTTACTTGCATCCCTCAATACACTATTACCTACATATCTAAGGGTAGACCTACCCTACACTATTACCTACATTTCTAAGGGTAGACCTACCCTGCAACCATTACGAAGTTTGCAAGCTCCAGTTACAAAGCACTTTGCAGTCTCAGTTCACTTCACACTCGTTTCTTCTTAATTGCAAATAGCTCTTCGTCTTTGTGGATCGTTTGTATTTAACTTTTATCTATAAAGTGAGAGAGTCAGCGAAGAAATTTAAATAACCGTTTTTTACACAAAACTATTCAAGTAAATATTACCGCGTTAGTTTCATGTACAATACTTATTTGAGTTCTGTTGCAAAAAAGAGAAGGGCACAGTCAGGTCGGTTTTTGAATAGGTTTATTACCAGAGACAAACTTCTACAAACACGTTTCACCAACTACGTTTAAGTCTCATGGAATAGGTAGTGAGTGAGTCTAGTGCCATACACTACTAGAAATTCTAAATATAGAAAAATCTAATAGTACCCGAACCGGGATTTGAATGCAGGACCTCCCAATCGTCAGTCACGCCTGCTACTACTCGACCAACGTGGATGTCTAAACTAGTCTAATGTTTGTAAATACACACGAAATTCTACACCCGCAGAATATCCTGCGATTTCACATTATTGTTCGACGATAAATAGGTTTTGATTGTCCCTCCCTAGTTGACTTTAAAAGCCATCTTTAACGATTACCTTCTCACCAACTTATGGAATTCTAAGACACAAATACGAGTATATAAGATTCTTTGAACATTAACACAATGATATTTCGGTCACGTAAATGTGATATATTCCATTTATGAAGGTTCTATTTATGAACCTACTGCTCAGCAATGAAATGGTTGCAATGATGGCGATCAAGCAGTCGAAACTTAGATAGGTAAGACTGTGCCAATTTCAATAAACATTTTCTCTATATAAGACGTACTTAATGCGTTTCTGATGTCAACTTAGCTTAAATTATAATAGGTAGTTTCGAATTGTTTCTTAGTACGAGCACTATCTAATATATTCCCAGTTTACACGTTGTAAATAATTCCCAAGTCTGGCGATCTAATACATCTGGCTATTAACACGTCATTGCTATAGCTCGTAAAACAAAAAGGGCGATTCTCCGTAACTCACAACCTACACTTTATCTGCGCTAAACGAGAAACGAAACGAATGACAATAAAGTTTGATGTCTATCTGTCGTTACGACAAACTTTTTATCTGGATTGATAGATTGTTGAGCAGACAATCCTGTTTTTATCTTTCACACATGTTCACTCTCCATTTTAGGTACTCCAACATATGTGCATGTTAAACCTTTTATAAATGCCGTAGTACGACTTGTTTCGCTAAATCCGCAGGATTGTTATAATGCATATTTTTGATGGATAATGCAATACGACGACATATATTAATCGTGTCCTCTCTATTACGTATACGAGTATATTAAAAAAAAGCCTTACAGATATATTTCGTAAATATCTTCCCGCCTGGTTTTGCAAAAACGATAGATGGCCGTCTTTTACGTGAAACTACCAATTTATTTTCTATTTATATCGACATTGACAAGAATATGGCGCCCAACGTGGGATGTTTTGTTGTATTCTCCACACTGACAAGTACCTGCGTCATTATCAACATTGTTTGCTACGTATCTATTTCACAAAGACCGGTATCTTGTTAGGACGACACGTGGAGTTTGTGTGGAAAATCACAGGTGAGGTTAAAGCAGGTTTACATCGTAATCTGCATCCGTGATAGTATTGATATAAACTACGACATACATTATTTTCGTAATACGAGTCTTTCTGTAACATATGTTGTTACAGGTATTCACAGTTAATCATAGTGAGGCGTAAATATCGTGTTTTATTTGTATATTCCACCTGGGAATAATAATTTAACTTATTTTTAATCATGATTTATTTAAAACAGAATAATTATGATTAAGTTAATATTGTGCGTGTATGTGTTAACGCTGTGGCTTTTATTAATAAGCTGCCTCTTCAGCATTTTACTGATCTTACGTACGTTAGTGTAATGTAACTCGTTTTCAGCGGAGACTTTCAACTGAAATTTGTTTATGGTCGGCACTCACCTCAACTTAACCATTTCTCGGCGTCATAAACATTGACTATCCTTTATTCAACAACTTCTAATTAGACAGTTACTTGAAGCGCATTAGTTAGCTGTAGCAAAGTTTTATTTTCTTCGAATATAAGCTTTAAAATGAGCTATTAAAAATGCAAAATATTTTAATGCAGAACACTGTAAAATACAACTGCCAGAAAATATTTTATATTTATTTGTATTAAATAAAATTTTCCGCCAGTCGTAGTGCATAAAGATCATTTTTACTTGTGAATAATATTTTTTTTCGTCTGTGTGCACGAAGCTTTAGTTATAATTACTTATATTATTTATCTGACGGGAAACCGGCCTGTTATCTGTGGACTTAATTCTCCCGTTTAAAATTATTTATGTTGCTTGGCGGTGCACATTAACTTAAATGGTTTTAGTTTACACAATTTTAAGGAAAATGTTGCTTATTGTGGAATCTTTTGAAATACCTACCTAATATGATTTTGTTAGGAACAGTATTTTTTAAACCTTGATTATTTCTCTATCAATGGAATTTAGATAAACTTACCAATTTTAAATGCATATATAATTATGTTTCTTATTGATTTTTTTGTAATAGTATCATGAAAAGCGCAAAACTCCACACGAGTTACCCGAACACCCTTGTAACATCCCGATACTCAATATTTCAGTTACCAAACTTGGAAATCTTGAAAATTGCAAAAAAAAATGTTTATTTTAATGACAACAAACCTTTCTATGCTGGTTATACATGCAAAAATGTAAGTAGATTGCAGGATTATACTATTTGCAATGCCCCTGTGCTACAATAATATGTACCATCTTGAAAATGATGAATTAATACATGTTCTTGATAATGCTGAAACGTCAAAACAGTGCGGTTGGGGAACTAATCTGGCCAATAAATGAAATAATTAGCGCGTGGTTAGCCGGCTGAGCGCGCTACGCGGTTGACAATGGTACACGATTGCTTTCACGTACAATGCGGTACAAATGATACGATATATGTACATTGTACATATATCGTATCATAGTATACACACATACATATATTGTAGATATATGCATGTGTGTATACTAGCCCCTGTTTTACGAAGGAAATAAATGTACTTTGTATCCTTCACACATAAACGTGATGTTTGAGACTAGTAGATTTGGTACAGTATGAGTTTGCCGTTATTTTTGTTGCCAACAGCTTTTATATTGTCTTTGAATTTGTTTAATAGTGAAGAGACACAATTTATGAAGTAAAGAAAAGTTTTAGGTTTGAGCTAGAATTAGTCACATACAAAGTCAAGTTGGGGTTGTTGTTATGTTGACGGTTGCTAAGCGATATGCTAGTTCTATAAAATACGGTTCAGTTATCAAAAATGTTGCAACAGAAGAATTAAAGTAAACACGTACTAAAATACATACATACGCATCTGTTAACACGAAACGAATGTCAATAAAAACTAAATAGAAGCCATATAAAAAGCAATACAGGGCAGTTGGGATAAAATCGTAAATATCTGATCGGAAAGGGTGCAGGGTGTAATTTAGTGGCGCCTTTCAGCGAATAGGGTTGAGATAACGAGATGGACGACTTCTGGTAGGCGTGTTCTTTATCTGCTGATCCTGCCACGTGCCGTGAACAACTTTCCCCTTCCAATGTAATTAAAGTTGGTATTTGTACATACGAGTATGTATATCTTCATAACATAAATATTACTATGTCAACAAATTGTTTTACTTGTGATGAACATATGTATCAGGTATTTAATAGTTAAGTTTCGTTTTTTTTTAATACAAATGTTTTATTATTATACAGTTCAAAATGTTACAAACAATGTATTTCTCGGGTCTCGTTCATCAGACTTCATATACAGCAAATATATGAGTTATATATCGAACCCGATAGACACAACACGTAATAAATGATGAAATATTTCTACCTGTTAATTATGTAACTCTTATATATGTATTCAAAAGTGCATATTACGTCAAACGTATTATTCCTTTGTGTTGCTATCAACACGGTACCCGTCAACGTCACTCGACAAGCAACTTGTTTGCAAAAACGAAATAATTTAAAACAGGAAATTTAATTAATTCACGCTGAGCTGGCGACGATGGATAACAAGTAAAGTTTAGGCTTTGTTTACGTGGAATTCGATTATGGAGCATATTGAGCCACCGTAGAGTTGTTATCGATAAGAGACGATTACTTGTTTAATTTCGATTAGTGAATGAATCAGCGTCGCAAGTTGTATATCCTCTCGGTATCAGTATTATGTGGAAATACTGTTTTCATGAACAGAGAGTTTTGACAGTTAATAACCTATGGTTATTATATATTTATAGCACACTTAAAACAGTTTGAAGGGTAGCCTTAAGTGTACTTTTGATCTTAGAAATGACGTGCAAAAGTGATTGTAGTATTTATTGTCTGTGTATAAAAATTCTTTTCTCTAAAATGCTTACAATCTTTATTTTATGAAATGACAAAAATGGCTAGTATCGTTATTGTGCGCCTCTTATTTTAGTGCAGAGATCTGCACAAAAATAAGATGAACTGCACAGAAAACAGATCTGTGCATAAAAATTCATACCCACCATCATCATCATCAACGTGCCATTTCTACTCATCATCCGTTCTGCATTTGACTAAGCCGCGATTAAATATCAGGTTGTTTAATTAAAACGGTGACCTCGAAGTGTATGTAGCAGGTTTTCAAATATGAGAATAACTAAAACATTGTTTTAGTCCCTGATTAGGATTTTCGAGAACTGATTAATTTTCTGGCTTTTACTGTTACCTGTACGAAGTTGAAGAGTTTGTGTAGGATTATGTTTTATCCAATACTTTATTTATTTTAAGTAAGTATCAGCAGTAATAATTTGGTTTCTTTTCATACATATGTATGTACATTTAGTAGTGGATACAACTGCTCTTCAATGTCTTGTGTCACTCAATCTATCTTTATCATTAAACTTAATTTTAAATATTCATATCGAATGCGCCTACTGCCAGCGAGATGTTTTTTAAACGATATTCATATCCGGGTTCCGAAATATGAGCAATTTTCAATTTTAACTGATGAATACTTTATAATTTTAATAAATCTAGGGTATCATAGGGTTCGTAAGCTTATTTCACTTCAATAGAATTTCCCTTTCCTTCTACTATTCAACTCGAATTTATTTACTACTGTGTGCATTTTTTTTTTGTTTTTAGTTACACACTGGTTAGTTATTGAAATAATGTGAATAAAAAAATATAAAATTTTTATTTTCCTTACAGGCGACATAATATGTCCAAGTGGCATGTTCCGGTGCAGCGAGGGCAAGTGCATTCCGGCTCTGTGG
>DWMF01002231.1:0-10339 GCA_018244815.1 Parelbella polyzona | reverse complement strand
CGCTGAGAATGTGCCTTGGCGGGAATCAAATAACCTTTTAAACATATATAATATTAAAAGGTGTTTTATATTTTGATACATGATAAATCCTATCTCACTCTGTATTGTCAATTTAAATATTGATAGTGATTTGTTCAATTTTTTCAATATAATCGTGACACTTGATTTGTTACCGTTGAGTATTTTGAATCAGTACGTCGATTATATATAATGTATGTCGATTATAGTATTAACGTTGGTTATTAATTTTTTATATAAAAAGTAATCATTAACATTCTATATATAGGTAATTTTATTGTACTATTTTAATCCAACGATCAGCAAGTTTTTCCTGTCCCTGAAAAAACCATTCCTTTCGTTTAGAGTTAATGTATGAAATACGATCAAAATAATTATTTGAATATGTCTATGGGCTTATTCACTCTATGGTTTGCCCTTTGCAACCCCGTCCATGAATTATCAGTAATTAGGCTTGACAACAGAAAAAACAAATTAACAATTAAAACAAGCGGTCGCGTGCGTGACTTGTGACAGTGTCGTCGATGGACGGGGTGACGAAAACATAAATTGAGGTTTTCAATTAAAAGTAATCAGTAGAGCCTACATTATATTATAGCTAAAACAATGGTTTAAGTGACATATCGTTGAACCTTCGTAAACAATTTTATTGTTTGTTTTTAATTAATACATTGACAGAAATATAGAGTTTCGATGTATTTAAAAATTCTCACATACCTATATTTTGTAGATATCTTCGAATGATTATTCTATGTTATGCGTATTCTTAAATGATATATGTCATATATAGAAAAAAGAATAGGACTTAAGTACCTACATTTCCGGTCAGTGTTGCCACCAGTAAAATTGTAAATCTTCGATATTTGAAAAACATGTTAACGTAATTCATCGCAGTTCTATGAATAACGAGGGAGACCCCCTACGTCAGAACCGTATCCTCTGATGGGCAAACCCTTGGCACATGTCAATGTAAAAAAATAACTCACTTTTTACACGCTCAAACGAATGATACTTTCAACAATGGGTTATTAAAATATAAGCAGATGTAGCCGCCACCTGAGCGGAACACTCGCGGGCGCAGTAAATCATGAGCAACTGTAACGTTTGTGTTGTGAGTCCGTATGATGAAACCATTGATGGTAGAGTATAGAATGTAGAGTATACAATATAGAGTCAAGATAGAGGAAATTATGGACTTCCTTGTAAAGAATACGGAGACCTGGAGCGATATCATCGACTATTAAAATATCTGTTCGTACTAGATTTTTCTAGAGAGTTAGAAAATCAGATAAATAAAAAGCTGTAATCTATTTCATTTTGATATATGTAATAATTACAATGATACCTTGAAACAATTTCTGATGTGGTTATTTATAATAAATGGCAAAATTTACTGAAGGGTAAATGTGTACATACGAGTACATACTATCATTCCATAAAATTGAGCAATTAGGTTGTCTGAAACGAAGAGGATAAAAAAAGGCATAAGGACATGTATCAAAAGTCCCGTGTTTTATCATAAGGACTATAATTAGGCGAGTTTTCTATGTCATCTATAAAGTCCATTAAGTTATTAATATGTCCTCGATCAAAAGATAATCGTTTAAATAATGGCTTGCCGTTTTAGTAATTATGCTTTATTTCTTCCAGTTTTTTTCTCTTTCGGTCTGATAACAAGTTGATCCGACAAATCCACGGGGGGGGCGTCCATTTAAACTATATTAAATTACAGTATACTTTTATGAAAAGCGGAAATATTGTATGACAAAAGCCATTGAAATTTAATGACAATCCTTTTCGACTCAAAATCATCAATCTATTGAGTCGATAACACGCAAGGATGACTGTGTGAATCATCCCTTGCGACACAAAGGGATCCGTTAGACGCATTAATATTACACCAACAACACTATTCCCCAATTTTATTTTTTATTTCTCAATGCTGACAACACTGAGAATTTCGAATGTCACGCCTCGTTCATCGCCGCGCGCGGGAAAATAAACGAGAGCGTACGTTCTGTTCTTTTTTCAAACGTAGCGCCAAAAAAAAGTTTATTTTACTTGGAACATGTTTGAAAACGTTCCGTTACATCCTCATTTAATCGAAGGATGCGTTCCGTTTCTATCGACCTCGTATACATCGTTCGTTTTTGTTTCGTATGTCCTCAAAGGCCGGATATAATCGAATTTTGACAAACAATATGGGATGAAATTGGTTCCTTTATTGAGGTGCCTTTTATGGAGGCGGCTGTATTATTGATTGTGTAGCTGTGAAATGTGATGGCGATTCATAAAAATACCTACGAAGATATAGATTTTTTCTTTTGAGTTGTGGTTGAATCAAAGTTGTTATGACGTCAAAATTTTCAAAATTAGGCATGTCTTTTTAATATTTAAACTAAGGACTACGCGCTAAGTTAGCAAAGAATCCATTACCATAAGAGCTATTAGAACTTATCGGTAACTTTACAGTCCTGTTTATTTCTCCCTCATAGTTGCGAACATAGTTGTGTTTCGAATTGAGTTTACGATAGATAAACCCAACTTAACTAAATAAACGTAGGCTAATAGTTCAGTAAGATTATTCCTTGCAATTCCGCAGACCGGGGAATCGAATCCAGTGCCTGTCAGTCTCAATTTGTTTGATGTGTTTCAGCATAAATATTAGACGTATCCAAAAGTTTTCAGTAAAGTATATTAAGTATAGAAAATCTTACTACTCACACCTAGCCAATGGGATAGACGAAGATTTTAATACTTGTCATTCTAAGAGCCGTGTTTAAAAGCGAGACTAAAAAAGGGTAGATGAAAAACAAGATTTGGAAATCTAGTTCAAGTAGTAAGTATTAGTAGGTACATTGTTAATGACATCAGTTAAGATTTTCGTAGTTATAAATATGTTTATAAGCTGCAAAGAAGATTTTATCATGAGCTCAATAAAAGAAAACAACTAGAACTAGTAGCTTGGAAATTTGAAAAAACACGTGAGCATCTGGAACATTCCATCAAGTCCATTGCTCAAAAAAAAATCGACCAATTATAACTTTACTAAGATAGACAGTTACGTAGGTAGTTTAATGATATGTTTCTTTTGAGCCAAAAAAACAGTTTTCCGAGATCCATTCTTAACATGTCCCCCGTAGCACAGAAGTCCCGGTACGTTCCCAACGCGGCCGAAACAAGCGCATAATTACAGAGATCACATTTACGAATGTAAATGCGTCGACTGTACGTCGTAAATCATGTTGCGGTCATCTGCCGCCCGCGGCGCTGCCGACGCGCCGGACGGCCAGCGTAACTTGACACGCCCGTGCTGCCGCCAACCGGAAAAACTGTTTGCTGTAATATTTCTATATAGAAATATTAGCGCTGGAATATTCCTTGCAATATTACAAGGAATATCCTAACGATATATGAGTGAATTTATTCGATCAATCATGAAAGCAATAGGTAAATAGCAACAGATGAAATTGACACAGATTGTAGATGACACAAAAATACAATTTTGATTCATTCTGATACTATTAAGTTGTTTTACAGTGTGATTAAAACAAATAAATGATGATGTTATAAATTATATTATTTAACATGGTCAGTCAGATAAATTATTGAAATCTACGCGAAAACAATTTTATTATATGTACATATTATATTCTGTAACATAATTATCTATCGGCCTAAACATAACGTCGTTCTAACGAACAGATTCGTTTCATTGACAACTCAACTTCAAAAATAATATTACCATAGAGTACAAAATATTTAGTAGGTATAGAATAACAATAGATTAATTTTGCTTAATAAAAACACCCAATCAGCAGTAAAAGCAGTAATTCCTACTTGCGTTATGAGAGTAATAATGTTTTATATATACCTTGTGGTAAATTAAAGCAGATTGTAATATGCTGAGGCAGTAAGTCAAGCTGCGTGGTTCAGTTTATACAGGGCGAGCTCAAATGTGTATCAACCGAACGCATTGTGGGTTGTTTTTTTGTCCGCGGCGGGCCTGACAGATGCATGTAATGTTGCCATGTGGAGTCCGATAGGATTTATATGTACCCACTTAAAGGGTGGATTAATACGGCATGTTTAGAAAGTGATCAATTGTTTCCACCTTGTAATAGCCGTTTAATAATATTTGATGATTCTATATATCCATACATAAATGTAGATATGATATTTTTTGACGATGTAAGTAGATATTGATAGTCTACTATCGGTTTCTTGTTTATCACCTGAATAATTCATACATCTATACGTACATAAATATTGTCACGTCCATTCCCCGTAGGGGTAGGTAGCAAGGATTCACACCGGATATTGTTCTGCAAATTTCTGTTGTCTCTGCTACATTTATTACAGTCGTCATACTTTCTGTTGGACTCTCGTCAATTAAAAGTAATTTTGATGTTACCTTTCAGGACGTCTTCGATTTAATCAAAATACCTACATACGCCAAAGTATGCCTTCCGATTCTGCCATTCACAGTTCAGAAAGAGAAACAGTTCAATATTTTAATATTGCAATATTACAATATTGAGTGTTCCGAATCACGCAGTTCCAGCAACTGTCAACACGTTTATTTTGAGTGACGCAACGTGAAAAGGGATGTTTATCTTCATCGATCTCGGTTATTGCCTGATTCGAGACTTGCCAAAACACGGCCGGGATGCGAGGACTTAAAACAAACTTGTTTGTATGGATTATTTATTATTATTAAATGTTTATCGATTTACAAAACGGCTAACGAGGTTTTATTTGAAATTGTTATTTCGTGATCGCTGTTTAAAGTTTTTTTTTTTTTATTATTATTATTGTTATTACATTTTTTGATTTTCTATGTTTTATTTAATAAAAATGTAAAATGTAATTGTTTGTTATTAGTGTTATTACACCTATAAGTATTTATTTTGGAAACGTGTCTTGCTGTTGTGTTTGGCTATGTACACATATTTGTAATTTAGGTACCTGTATATTATAATCTGACCGACACTTGATCATAATGCTAAGCGACAAACTTCGTCTTTCTCGTTTTGAAATGAGATTTGTATCCAGGTGTGGGACGCTAAAAGTTTTGATGCTGAAGATGAATCGTACGTCATTAATTCAGCTTATCGTTACAAGACGATAAAAAGATTGAACCTGAATTATACCAGTTTAATATATTTTATTAAATATGTTTTATTAAATTGAATTATTAATAGTAACGTAGAAGTTATAGCTTACCTATACTTACTTATATCAACAGTGATGGCGACATGACCAACAATATTCCTAATTAAAGTGAATGTCACACGGGCGCTCGCTCGTAAAATTAAGCGAAATCTAAAATAATTTATGCATTAATTATAATTCATGCAATGTAACCATAAAATCCAATTTCAAATATGACATAGACATTAAATGCTTCAACTTAACGCGTTACGTCATTTATATCCAAACATTCAAACTTCAATCAGATAACACGCATTGGTGCCCTCCCAATAATTGAATTCAATATCTGACTAATTTATAGCGTCTTCGCTAACATGTCGATACCATCTCCAACTGCAGCAGTTCAAACAAAAACCAACTCTAAGCTAACGAAAAAAAAGCCCGAATTCAATTGCACCTAACGTCAATATTAAATGTTTTTGAATATAAATTTTAGAACGCCGTATTCAAAATTCAAATTACAGAAGCGCCTCCGGACTGTTGTTTCGGTAACAATAAAACATTTCACAATTTATTTTGAATTTAATAACATTTTGGACAAGATTGAAATTCGAATGGCGAAATTTTGAATTTGACTTCGGCTTATCTTTTGTCACAAGCACCTACCTATACAATTCATTTGGGACTGAATTTTCGAGTAATTAAAGTTGATATTAGAACATTGTGGAAGTGCAATCAAAAAGGGAACATTCTCGAATGAAACAATTGAGTAAGTATTGTTCAGTGTTTCTATGCTATTTATACGTTGATTCGAAATTTAACGTAAGTGCTTATAACTAAGATATCTGCCTACTTGTATCCTTGCCATTTTATTTCAATTTCGTCCGTTTAAACTGTTATGATAGAAGAGTTGGCAGCCAATTGACATCATTACTTTTATTATGCGAAGAGAGTAGCAAAGCAGCCGGTAGTGATAAGTGGCCACTGCCTCCCATGGTCATTAGAAACCTGCCTCGAAGAGTATCGGAAGAAGTTAGTGTTAGTTAGACCAGACAACATAAGTAGTTAATATGAAAAATATATTGTTGTAAATCGATGACAAGAACTTTGTAGACGTCAACACTTCATGAGAAACATCAAATTTGATTACCAATTTTAACTAATTGTTCTTTCGCTTTTGACTTAACATAGAAATAACTTGAGCGGCTTAGCTATTTCTATGATACATTTAAAGTATGTGTCACTTCCACTATCTCAAATTCGATATTTTGAGGTCAAAAATCAAATTGTTCAGTCCTCAAACTTTTGAACATTCAGATACATTGTTATAAATAGTTTCAGTAACAAAAAAAGTTTATAAGAGAGTAGGTAACCAAAATTTTAATAAGCGTGTTGTTCAGTGAAAAATGTTGCCGTAATTTGCGAAAACACACGGCCACTTTCGAAACGGCAAAATGACCCTTTCGATTCGTCAGTGGAAACAAAGACTATTATTTTGAGACTAGAAGTGACTTGAAGGTAATTTTCCTTTTTCTTCACATTCTTTCTTAATCCTTGTTAAAACTTAAGTGTGTTTAAACCGTGGTAAAGGACTAAACAATGATATGAGATGTGTGAAATTGTTCCTATAGATATGGCATTGTCCTTTGACATAAATTTTCATTGACTGATTGATTTAAATAATTAGTAGGTATATCAGTCTGTATACAAAGGTATAGCTCTCTACAGGAGTTATTACTTTTTGATGGCGAGTACGATATACCTATGAATTTATTATAAACTTGAACACTGATGTAAGATTAATTGTTCTACAAAATATAATATCTTCCTGAAACTTCCAGTCTACATGTAAACATCTAACCCTTCTGCGACCCCACGAAATAAGTTGGCAATTTTGCTCACACACATACAGACGTACAAACGCATAGGTATAGTCATTTTCGTTTTATTCGCTTGATCACTCGTGGGGGAAGCGACCGGTGCTTAGCGAGCGATCAACCGTTAACCAAAACAGTGGACTGATTAGCTGTTTAAACCTAGAAAACTTTAATAAGTCACAAGACAGGTAAACTGTCAAGTGTGGAACTGGCTTTTACATTTGTCTCATAAAACATAAAAGAAGACTATTGACTTTTTTTAAAATATAAAGTGTATTTGATATAGCAGAAGGAAAACTTACTGTCACAAGCCACAACTTTTTGACGACTGCGTAGGTAATTGGTGCAATTGCTTATTATTAAAACATTTTATAATCCATTATTAGCTCAACATTAAAAGCGCATTTCAATATTGAGCAAGTAAATAATACCTTATTAAAATATTATCTATATTGCTTTAATAATTAAATCATTTAGTGTTTAAGTTTTAACATTCTTTTGCATCAAATTTAATACTGTGCGTTATATTTAATCTCTGGCAGCACCTAATGGTTTCCGACATAAGGTTCAGTTCACACGGTCCCCATGCACGGGCGCGACATCGCGACACGGGCACCGCAATTAATCAACCTGTCGCACCAATAGCACGTCGCTTGTCCTCCAAATTGCTTTATTGTCGCTTAAATTGACTGCGATTTGCTTGAACTTTGGGGAACCGGGGAGAATCTATTATTTCTTTCCTGTGTAAATTGGGCAAAGTTTTCCGCCGCGTCACTTTCTAAGTTTGGGAATGAGGCGTCGTATCCGGAATGGCTGTTTGCGCTTTCCTAGTTATACCGTTCATTTGTTTTATTCAAAGAGTTTGGAACAGCTTACGCATATCAAAACATACTTGTAGTATCTATACAATATATTTACTGTTATCACTGACATAACTAAATAACATCCTGTACACGTCCTTAGACAATTACAAAAATAATTTATAAAATAATTTATCAATGCAATATGACGCGTCCTCGCGTGATCTCGATTCGTGTCGACAATATCTCAAATTATCGGATAATTTGAATAAATGTCGAAAATAACGAAAGCGCGGTGCGGTGCGGTTGTCGATAACCAATTAGCGGTTACATTTGGTTGTCGTTGACAGCGTCATTTGGTGTGCATTGTCGTCTGCGGTTGATCCAAACGAACAAAGAATACGTCGAATTTAATAATTTTAAATATTTTAAAGTTCGAATTTTATTTAATAGGGTTTATGTTTCAGTTGAGTTACAACAATAAAATTAACAATTTATTTTATGTTATTTTAAATAAATTTTAGAGAATATTATGAATAAATACCACTGTGACCGTAATTAATACCGTATTTAACGTTTAACAAAATAAAATTTAATTTGAATTACCTGCACATACTAATAAATGCAATTTTTTGGATCAAGGAAATAGTACAGATATATAGAAATTAAAGTAGGTAGGTATATCTACAACCAAACTAATGAAAAAATCTAAGGATGGCCTCTTTTTGTACTACCACGCTTGATGTCGGATGGTCTATCTTTATTTAACGTTATTGCAATACATAAATGTACGAAGTTCGCTGAAAGATAATTCATTGATTTTATAGTGACTTCTGAATAGGTACCTACTAATAAAAATGTTTGCATGCTGTATCCATTGGAAAGTAGGTAGGTACCTATAACACGTGGAGGTACGAAAAACCCGTTCCTCCAAATGGATATATTATTTCAGACTTGTACTTGAGCAGTTTATATCACGTTATATACACTATCGTTATTTTTCGTGACCAATATCCCTTTAGCACCTGAAGAACATCGTTTTATTTTAACATCATATAAATCCTGTCGAATCCTCTCCTGCCAATTACTTCACTTACATCGCAATTCAATGTAGGTATTAATATTTACATAACACCGTTTTAAATCTCAAATAACAGTCCATTAGGCCGCGTACACACTAAGTGAGTGTTTTTAACGAGAAAATTAGCATTAACGCGTTGTCGACGCGGCGAAACAATTACTCGAATGCGGCAATTTCGCGTTAAATTTGCATAATTACGGCGATAACAGGTGACAGCCTGCGGCAAAATACAGTACGCATGCAAATAGTAGTAGTTCAAGTACATACAATAATGCGGCGAATGTTACAAGGACGTATAACACAAGAAACTGAAAAAAAAAATGTTTATTATAATACTCTCAACAAATAACAGATATTATCGTTCTTGTCCTTGTATTGCTTTTAATGATTAAATACTAACTAATAATATCGTTGACAAACTGTTACTAACTGTACTAATCAACTGTAACAGTCCAGTTTTTAATTTCGGTTGTCCAAATATCAATATAATAAGTTCAAGATTACCACCATAATCTACGACCACGACTATAAGACAATAATACCTATAATAAATTGAACAAATACCTATACTTAAACAATTTTATTATCTACATATTCTTAAGTATCTACAATATAATGTAGTATTCAAACCGTTAACCGCACCCATAAACTTTAAAATGACGTCATTTATTTTGTCTTTGGCAGTAGGTACATCTGTATACATCAATTTATAAAATCATTAAAAAGATCCTTAAAAAATTATGCAAAGTCCCTGAATCATTATAAAAAATAAGATCTTAATCACCAGTTAAAGAGTTCGGTTATTACACCCTTTTGTCTATGGCGAAATTAACTACTGGATACAATTTATACTCTGTGGTCAACTTAACCCAACGATGGTACGTGCGACAATTATCCGACACTTTTCGCATGTTTACATGTTCAATTAATGGACCGATTAATCAGATGTGCACTCATCTTTATGTTATATTCGTAAATTGGTTAATATTTTTGCATTCTGGCTGAATATTTGTTTTAATAATATAATGAATACCTATTACAGATGTTGACATTTATCCATCATTGTGTACTAAGCCTTATCTGATACTTTTTTTAATATTTGAATATTGGAAAATTATACACAACGATAATATTATTAATAATGATTACGATAATAACGATAATAACCTGCTCTGTAAAATTATTAAATAGCAGTCCACTCTTTACTAAAGCTTTAGTCGCTTGGTGAGAGTTAAGGCTTAGGAAGGTGTGTAGGTTTTCTTATAAGGTTTTTCTTTGCCGTTGCGGCAAACTTAGAAATCTACACGACTTTGTAAAGCTAAGTATGAATTTACCTCTTTATAAAAGTGCGTTTTAAATTTAAATATCACTTGCTAACGGTGAAGGAAAACATCGTGAGGAAACCTGCA